>PVKV010003931.1:0-136030 GCA_004027835.1 Alouatta palliata | reverse complement strand
TGGCGCGATCTCGGCTCACTGCAACCTCCGCCTCCTGGGTTCAAGAGATTCTTCCACCTCAGCCTCCCGAGTAGCTGGGACCACAGGCGTGTGCCACCATGCCCGGCTAATTGTTGTATTTTTAGTAGAGACGGGGTTTCACCATGTTGGCCAGGATGGGCTCGATCTCTTGACCTCGTGATCCACCCGCCTCGGCCTCCCGAAGTGCTGGGATTACAGGCGTGAGCCACTGCGCCCGGCCGGGCTGAGTACCCTTTTTAACCTTTGGTAACAGAAAAGATAAATGAGGTTTAGAGAATTCAAGAAAATTCCCCAAGGTCACAGAGTCCCTAAATGGCAATGGTTGGCTACAAGACTTAGCCCCTAGGGCCCTGCTCTTAACCTCTGGCCAGACTGCACCTTACACTTGGGTTTATTTTTGGCTGGAGCAGTTTCTACCAGCAGCTCCAGAGCAGGGCAAGAAGCTGGAGGAACAATGTTTGAGGATAAACTGAGGTTCTGGAGTCCAGAGTGATGCTTCCGAGTCCAGGAGTAACTCATTCTGTTGTAATGCCTGGGGAGAAGGTAATTCGCCTCATTCCACACAGAACCCCAAGCAGCTCCGGCATCCTGGAAAATGGAGCTTTGGCAGTGAGTCCGGGGAGACGGTGCCCTGGTGTGGCCCAGCCTGTAGGCTGGCTGCAGGCAATGTTCACAGGAGCCCGTGTGGGCAGGCCAGCGCTCTGGGCCTGCAAGACCTATTTGGGCACTCTCGTTCATGGCCAGGTTCCTGGGTAGGCAGACAAGGGCCTGAGTCTCATTAGCAAATATTTGAACACATTTGTACCACGCAAAGCAGATCCACTGATTTCCCTGGGAACCCTGCAAGCCCCTCCACGTCCTGTCACGGGCCCATCTGAGGATTGACCCTTGGCCCAAGGCTTCCCTCTGCTGGCCAGGTCCTTCCCTCAGCTCCCTGGTGACCCCCAGCTGGTCTCAAGGTCCACACTGCCTCTCCACACCGGACGGGGGCAGCGTTCCATTCTCTGAGCCTTCCTACCCGGCAGCTTCCACATCTTGGGGCTGGCTCTTGAACTACCAGCCGCTCTCCCCTGGGCTGCAGCACTCAGGAAAGCACTCCAGCCCCTTCCTGTTTGCACACACGAAGCACCTCTGCCATCACAGCCCGTGCCTGGCCCGTGAGCCCTGCTGGCCCCATCTCTTCCTCTGCAGGTGGTGCCTGCACACAGGAGGCGCTCCAATGAGTCCAGCAACCCCCCTCCCGCCCCAGAGCCTGCACTTGGAGTTGAGGTCAGCCCTACAAGACCAAGGCTCCCAAAGGCCCTCTCCCCTAGAGGGTGTTTCTGACAAGGGCTCAGGAGTCTGAAATTCAGCTCTGACTGCTGTCGAGATCTATGCACATCACTTTCCTGCGTGTCACCTTTGAAATGGGGCAATGGCCCTGTCTTCGGCAGAGCAGCTGCGGAGATAGTTGATGACTCACAGGCAGCACTTGGCCCAGCGCCTGGCATGGCTGTGACTGCTGCCACCATCACGCCTGTGGCCATCCTCTCACCACAGCCTGCAGAGAGCGCAGAGGACATAATAGTGGCCCAGAGAGGAGAGCAGGCACTGAGGGAGAGGCTCGCAGAGTGGGCAGCCGTGTCTACTCAGGGGAGAGTGCTGTGGAGCACACCTAAGGATTCTCCTGGCAACAAGGGGCCAGAAGAGACAGCTGCCCAGGCTCTGCCCCACCAGCCAGGAGCCTCTTGCCTGGGGAAGCGGAACAATACCCACCCACACCACGGCCCGGCACCGCCCCGTTCTCAGTGGCTTCGCAGAGCCTTCCACTGTATGCCATGCCCACCTGAGACCTCATCACTGACCCCCGCCTTGTGCCACCCCGCTGCCCACTGGGGAGACGGACCTCAGTGCCCTGAGGTTCTGAGGTTCACAGGCTTCTGAGAAGGTTCTGAAGGGAACATGGAGAGCCCTGGTCCTGTGGCTGGCACAGAGTAAGTGCCAGCTGCATGCCAGGAAGGGTGTGGCAGGCCCAGGAGATGGGGCTGGGGGCTGGCTCGAGATGGGGTAAGGTGCAGCTCCCCCAACCTACAAGGGGCACACTCAGCTCTGCAGTCCCTTCCCTCCGCTGCCTCTGTACCGTCTGTTGTTAACCAGCCTGGTAAGTGCAGCTGAAGACACTCAAACAGCGAGACGTGCAAAGTGAGAACCTCAAATTTAAACGAACGACAGTGAACACAAGTAACAATTTTACATCGGCTTTTATTTAATAAAACCACATATTTACAATTCAAAAAAGTCCTACTTCGATACACTTTACTAAATAAAATTAAAGGTTAACTGTACAAGCAATTAAAACATGATATGTAGCGTTACCAGTTTTCAGCAAACTATTTAAAATAGTCAAAAACTGAGCAGTGAAAAGTACCTTCTGAAGTGAACACCGTTTCTAAATGGGATCCCAGTGCCTGGCGGGAGAGGCAGCCTGGCTCTACCTCGCAGGCCGGACGCAGGTTGC
The DNA here is from genome assembly GCA_004027835.1 of Alouatta palliata. NCBI lineage: Eukaryota > Metazoa > Chordata > Mammalia > Primates > Atelidae > Alouatta > Alouatta palliata. Next base: position 133,512 of record PVKV010003931.1, on the reverse strand, counting down.
GGCCCTGAAGCCTTAGACTCGGGGAGTCAGCGGCATGTGAGGCGGAGCCTGCAGACCTCTGAGGGGCAGCGTGTCCGTGTCTCGTTCCAGTTTACCTCAACCACACACACGGAGGCAGCCTCCACTCTCCAGCGGCCCCTGTGGGCAAAGTGCTAAGTGACCCTGGATGGTGGACTCAGAACTTTCTGGGTCCTCTGAAGAGGACCCATGAAACTGGCGAGACCTCATGTGATCCCTGAACAGGTCCTAAAAGCCTCTTCTGAACTATGATTGGGGACATGGAATCTCGTTCAGAAACTGAATGCCTCTTAGTGCTATCCGGAAAGACTGACGTGAAAGTGCTTCACCAGAACATTAAAGGCTGGGCTCTGAAGACACAGGGCCATATCCAGCTGCAATCTGAACACACTGCACAAGGCCCTTTGCCGAGTCACCTTCCGTACGACTTAAGGAACATCTTTATGTACAGTAAGAAAATATATACATCTTTAGGGAACTGAACGCCCATATCATGGAACAAAAATAAGTACATCTGTGAGGACGACGGTGCACAGGCCTCAGGCGGCCCCTCCCACAGGCCCAGCTTAGTCCAGGTTACATTCAACATCTTGATGTCAGGAAATGGCTACGTCTGGAGGCCACCGGGACCCCCCGGTGAAGACAGGATGCCTCCTCCGAGAGGAGGTAAGTCAACGTTTAAAGGCTGAGGCAGAAAATGGTCTCCATGATGCTCTGCAGCCTCCCTGGAGATTCAGCTGAGAATGTGAGGGCAGAGTCTGGGAAACGTGACACACGATAGTGCTGGGAAGGAGGGGACGGGACAACCACTGGCTCAGCAACTTGCTACTGCACCTAGAGGAGCACTGGTGGGTATGGCAGGCATGGGAAGTCCAGAAAACACACGCCAGCTCGGCTTTACTCCCCCAGCCCCCGGCCCAAGGCTCCTGTTACAAGCTCTGCAGACAGAGCCAAAGACCCCCTAGCATCAGAAATGAGATCACCCCTGGGGTGGGATGTGTGGCTGAGAAGGGCTATGGAGTGCAGACCACCCCAAGGCACACGCACAGGCGTGATTAACCAAGCTCGGGACCAGGTCTGCAGAACGCTCCCAAGGAACAACCTGCCAGCGGGCCGCCACGTGAGCCCTGCCTCCACAGACACTGGTCGCTCCTGTCTGCGATTTCGGATAACCAAAGTCCTCACACAAAGCTCTAAAATTAATCAAGGAAAAGCTAAAACAAAAAAATCTGCCAACGACCTTGGCAAAGTCAGCTAAGATGGGGAAGCTGAGGGTACAGGGTGAGCATCTGACAAGATTGTCTGGGCTGCTGGATGTGTGTTGCTCGCTCCTCCGTCTGCACAACGGGTCATGAAGCACACATTCTACAGTCAAATGCGTGAGAGACTCACCGGCACTTAGGATGGGTCCAGCTGTGCAGGGCTCAAAGGCAGAGAGGAGCCACTGCTGAAACAGGGGGACACCTCCCCCACACATGCTGCTCCGGGCTGCTACCCCAGCCTCCACAAAACAGGCTGGTGGGAGAGCGCCCCATCCATGTATCTCTTTCCCTACCCTTTTAGCTACAGGGGGCTGATTCCACTCTGCTTTCTCTCTGCTCTTAGCCTGTCTCTATTGCCACAGGCCTTCTTCACAAATAGCTCCTCCTCTCGAACGTTCCACCTCTGCGGGACAGAGGCCAGAGAGCAATCTCTCAGAGCAGTCCCACTGCAGCCCAAGTGTGCACCTGCAGCCTGCAAGCTGTGGCTGTGCCAAGGCAACATGGCATGATGCCAACCTGCAGGCTGGGTGGATTCCCAGACATCCAGGGGCACACACCAGCGGCTATCCTCAGAGAGCCCCTGTTCCTTTAATGCTATCTTTGGTAGGTAAGTTTTAGAAACATGACCTCCAGCTCTGGAAAGATTATCTCAGTAACTCAATCAGTGGTCCCTTTCTTACCTAAAACATGTAAATACAAGCCAAAGCATCTCAAGTCTCCCAAATAACATCTCTCATGCATCCTGGCTAAGACTGTAACGTACTTCCCAGTAGCTGACATAGGAGTATTACAATTTAATTAACTTTTGCTGAAATAAAGGAGTGGGGTGAGCCACTGCCCCACTGCTAAACCGCGCAGCAGACGCAGTGCCTGGGTGTGGCCCACCGCAGGTCATCCTTCCACTGAGCTGCTTAAGGCTAAGCCTTGGCTTAATTCTTTAAAAGTTTGTGTGTTTGTTTAAGGCCAACTCCAATGGTAGGAATCCAGCTTGAAGAGCGCCTGTTCTTCTCGGCTGCCTGGGTGTTGGTCTGGAACAACAGAGGGGCCGAGGCGAGGGGCTTCCCTCTGCAGCGTCAGTGTCGGAGGGCCGGGCTTCCTTTCTCCATCTCCCGGCTGTCTTTCTGCAATGCAGTCAGTACCTAGGAGTCACAGGAAGACAGCTGAGGTTAACCGACCACACACACAGATCCTGACAGGAGCGGTGCAAAGACAGCAGCCGCCTCCTAACGGGGTTCCCCAGCTCCCCACTTCCACTGCCTCCAGCCCTCTGGGGTCTTCCACTCCTGCATCTGGCATGATCTGTCCAACGTGGACACCTGACTGTGCCCTCTTTGGCCTAGTAAGCCATCTACACTCCTTCCAGCCAGCCACAGAATCCACGTCGAAGCAGAGCTGTGGGCCTCACTGGGGTCCGGCAGTGGCCACCCAGGAAGCCCAGGCCTGAATGCTAAGATGCTAATGAGCCCTGTGCCCATCCTGCTGCACTCCTGCCGCCCTGTTCCTCCTTCACTGGGCAGCCCGCCTCCTGCGGAGGCCTTGAGGTGCTGGCTCGTCTTGCCTGCCTTCCTGAGCTCGCCCAGAGCCCGCTCTCTCCTCTGTTTTCACAGCTCTTGGCCAACACCCTTCTTCTAAAAGATATTCCATGCCTTGTGGTGCTTCGCAGTTGCAGTGACACCAACAGGCTCCCTGCCAGGCACAGCGCGCTGCCGGCACTTCGCACGTGGCGCCCGCTTAGGCCACACGATTTCAAAACCAAGGGAATCTTGGTGACACAGTGCTACCTGCCTGGGGCAAGGAACGATGCCATTTTGAGTCACCAATTAAAAGCAGAAACATTTCATGTAGGTTTCCATGAATGCAGACCCCCTGTATCTCTAAGTAAACGGGGTTGCCGGCTCAACATAAACATTGAGTCATTTTGAAGAAGCTCATGGCTGGGCGTGGTGGCTCATGCCTGCAATCCCAGCACTTTGGGAGGCCGAGGCAGAAAGATCACTTAGGCCCAAGAGTTTGAGATCAACCTGAGCAACAAAAAAACAAATCTCTACAAAAAAAACCCAATCAAATCTCAGCCAGGTGTCCTGGCACACGCCTGCACGCCCAGCTGCTGAGGCGGAAGAATCACTTGAGCCCCGGAGGCTGAGGCTGCAGTGAGCTGTGACGGGCATCACCGCACTCCAGTCTGGGGGAGGGGAGTGAGATTCCGTCTCAAAAACAAGAAAGAAAGAAAAGAAAAAGAAAGCTCACTAGTGTTTTAACCTTAAGCAAAGGATTGAAGTGCATGGACAATCCCATGAGACCTGGCACCCTATGAAAGTCACTGACGCCCAGGCCCCCACCCCACATCATCAGACTCACTCCTGTCACCTCCCATTCATAACAGTGACCTACAGTCAAATCCTCCGACCAGTTTTAACCAATAGTTTTTACCTAGTCCCTAAAACTCAAGAAGCAAAATGGCTGATCTGGGTTGAATCCTTTGCTATGTGGGTGTGGAGTGTGTGCCTGTGCAGGGAGTGACCTGCGCCTGGACACAGGCATGTATGTGCATGTGGGGTGGTGTGTGTGGGGGTGCAGTGTGTGCATGTGGAGTGATGTGTGTGATGTGTACGTGTGGGTGTGATGTGTACACGTATGTGTGGGTGTGTGATGTGTATGGGGTGATCTATGTGTTGGGGGTGTACAATATGTGTGTGAGGGTGATCTGTGCATGTGGGTGTGTACTCCCACACATACTGTGGAGTGGTTGTGTGTCTGGGTGTATGATGTGTGTGCGTGGGGGTGATCTGTACCTGTGTGTGGGGTGACTGTGTTTGTACAGGTGTGTGTGGGAGTGATGTGCACATGTGCCATAAAACTCTCCGCCAGTGGGAAACATTACAGGACAAATGACCTGTTTCTTTGGTGGTGTTTTTGTTTTTGTTTGAGACAGTGTCTCTCACTCTGTCACCCAGGCTGGAGTGCAGTGGTGCAATCTTGGCTCACTGCAACCTCTGCCATCCGGGTTCAAGCGATTCTCCTGCCTCAGCCTCCCAGGTAGCTGGGATTACAGGCACTTGCCACCATGCCCAGGTAATTTTTGTATTTTTAGTAGAGACAAGGTTTCACCATCTTGGCCAGGCTGGTCTTGAACTCCTGACCTCGTGAGCCACCCGCCTTGGCCTCCCAAAGTGCTGGATTTACAGGCGTGAGCCACTGGGCTTGACCAATCTTTTTTTGTTTCTTTTTCCTAAGACAGGGCCTTGCTCTGTTGCCCAGGCTGGAGTGCAGTGGCACTATCATGGCCCACTATAGCCTTGACCTCCCACACTGAAATGGTCCTCCCATCTCAGCCTCCCTAGTAGCTGGAACTACAGATATACACCACCATGACTGGTTAGTTTTTGTATTTTTTGTAGATATGGGGTCTCACTATGTTGCCCAGGCTGGTCTCAAACTCCTGGGCTCTAGTGATCCCCCAACCTCGGCCCCCCAAAGTGCTGGGATTACAGGTATGAGCCACCACACCTGGCCTAAATGACCTGTTTTCTTTGACAAAGGCAAACAAGAGAGAGCTAAACAGTGAGAAATGGCATAGCTATTACAGAGGCTTTAGGCCTCTTTCAACTGATCACAACGCATGGACTTTATTTAGATCTGGATTCCAACAAACTGTAAAGCCACTTATGACATTTGAATTTGAAAACTGGGTATCTGATGACAGGAAAGGATTCGTAGCTGAGTGGTAACGCTATTGCAGTTATGTTAAAAGAGTGCCAACAGGTGACCTGGCACCTGGGACTCACTGAAATACGGTGGGAAGGGGCGAGGTGGGAGGCAGCTCAAACAACAGCTGTGCTTCCACACTCACTGACGCTGGACGACAGGCTGTGGGGACTTGTTATTTCATGTTGTTCTATTCCTGTAACTATTTTAAGTCTCCCATTAATTAAAAAAAAAAAAGCTAAATCAAGAACAGCCATTTCAGGAGGCTGAGGTGGAAGGGTCACTTGGGTCTGGGAGGTGGAGGCTGCAGTGAGTGGAGATCATGCCACTGCACTCCAGTCTGATGACAGAGCGAGACTCTGTCTCAAAACAAACCCCAAGCATTGTGTAGCACACACGGAAAAGGATAAGTCTTCATAGACATCAATCAACAAGGACTTCAAATCAATGTTGAGCATATGCAGGACCTAGAAGCCAGATTGGTCTTTCTTTTCCTTTTTAGTATGACAAAGACTTGGAACAGAAAATGCAGGTCAATCCCACTGCGGACAAGACCTAAGAGGGATGCCTGAGGAGCCGAGGAATACAGACTGTCCACTCTGCTGCTTGGGGCACGTAACCCAGAGAGGGCACAGCAGCACATTGGATGCAAAGAGCCAAGAGGGACCCGTGCCCTCCTTTCTGGGCTCCCTTTGTTGTAAAAGGGAGATAATACCACCATCTTCTCAAGGACACGCACAAAAGCCTGCCACGGGGCGTGGCCACAGGGCTCAGTAAGTGGGTCCACTTTGTTTTCTGTCCCTGGCATTTTTTTAAAGGGGGGGGTGTGGCTTACAAAATACCTTCTGATATGTAAAGAGCACTACATGGGTTCAAGTGCTGACCCTCCCAACACCACTGCAGCAGAGGGGAAAGGCTTTCATTATCCACACCACGTCCAGATGACAGAAACCCAAAGAGGAAGTGACCTGCCAAGACGCCCCGTGGAATAGCCATGTCTCCACCCAGTCCCCCTAACTTTCAGCCCAGGGATTCCTGCAAAGGCGGCTATGTCCTCAGACAGCACTTTACGCAGGGTCCTTCCTGAGTCGTGCCACGTGCCAGCTACACTCTGGGAAGAGAAGAACACGAAGCCCAGCTAACCTGAGCCCACTTCTTGTTTCGGCTCTGCATCTGGATCGTGGCGATGGAGGCAAACAGCTCCTCGGCAGGCAGGTCCTCGGGCAGCCGGGTCAGGAACTGGGCCATGTGGATGAAGTCCATCTTGGTCAGGATGTCCTCGAACAGCTTCAGAATGCCTAGGGCCGTGCGGAACAGGAACTCTTCCCCATCTCGACAGAACACGTCCCAGATACGACAGGCCAGGTCAAGGGGCAGAGATTTACTATATAAGGTAAAGATCCTAGGGGGGAAAAGTTGGCATTTTTCAGATTTTGAATCTTTCTTAACAAAGAAAGAACAACGAATTCCAGTCTGAATGAAAAACACTCCTCTAGTCACTATCATGCAACAGCTGGGGGCCGGGGGCCAGGCCCGCATTCATACTGAGGGGCAATTTTAACATTGCCAGGACAGCACTACCAGCTTCCACACAGAATCACGCAGCACACAGCTTCCGAATACTGGTACCAATCACTCCTGCCTGCAGGGAGTATGTGCTGAGCCCCTGCTGCCTGCTCATGCTGTACAGGCAGGCACCCTGTCTTAGGGACCGCTGTAACCCGCACCACCCGCAGAGCCAGTGCACGGCAGGCTCCCCTCGCCCTGGGAGTGTGCACCAGGCTCCTTCCTCCTCTGGGCGCCCACAGGCTCCTGGTCCTCAGCCTGGTGCTCATCACAGCACATTGCGTTTGCTTCTGTCTACCTTATGCAACTGAACTACATCTAGCGTCCTGTCTGGCAATTGTCTGTGGAATTCCAATGCCCGGTCTGCGGCAGGACTTCCCAGATGTTCCTGGTTCTCAAAACCTGCCCATCACTGACAGTGCTCAGTACAGGTGGGGATCCCCAGCTGGGTGAGGGACATCTCCACCCCTCCTGGAGCACCTCTCTTCCAGAGTTTGGTATTTCCTGTGCTGGCACAGAGACAGTGTTGGGCCCACACAGCCCCTGAACTCAGCCTGAGGGGCTGACTCAGTCAGGAGGTCAGGCCACTAAGCCTTCCACAGCATGACCCTGACTTTCCCATAACAGATCCCACAGAAAAGCCCACGCACCGGCCAGCCTGCTCACACGTCTCAGGGGCGTGGGTTTCTGTCCATAGTGGACTCTGCCCGGCTCCGCTAAATGCAGCCTATCCTCCAGGTCCTGAGGACCTGCAGTTACAGACGTGCGCTGCACAACCTGCAGCTCCTGGATGAGAGCAGGATGTTCTGGGCTGTCCCTCATCAGAGCCTCGTAACACTAAGAGTCAAGGAAGGCCTAAAAATCCAGACTTCATTCAACTCAGAGGAGGAAACAGCCAGGTACCAGGGAAAACCCACACCTAGAGAAACAACAGAAGCTGAGGGCCCACTGGGCACCGTGTGCTATGTGAGGCCCTCTGGAAGGACACCCATGCGTCAGGGAATGCCTGCGAGAGGGGCTGTCTTACCTCATTACATCTGAAGGAACCAAGCCTCAGGACAGCAGCTAACCGGACCCAGGTCTCGCCACCAGTAAGCCCAGCGCCAGATTCTGACCTGACTCCAAAGCCCACGCTCTGATGTCTCAGCCTCAGCACACACACAGGTGGCAACACTGTCATGAGCTTGGTAGGATTTATTCTAAAATCACAAGCCTTTAGCCCGAGTTTCTTGCTATTTCAAAACCAGAAAACCATTTCACCACCTGGTCTAGAAAATACAGTTTAAGAAAGAGCAAAGAGATCTTTTGTTTCCTTAGTCTAGAAAATATTCTCAATTGTACCAGAGAGCATGCTGGTGAACACTGTGGGTGATCACGGAAGAGCCCACCTGACCTGCACGACTATCTCTGCGTGCCCACTTACACGTGGAAACCAGACTCTGACCTCTGTCAAAAAGCAGAGTCCTGCTCGCGCCTATAATCTCAGCACTTTGGGAAGCTGAGGCGGGCGGATCACCTGAGGCTCGGAGTTTGAGACCAGTCTGACCAACATGGTGTAACCCTGTCTCTACTAAAAATACAAAATTAGTCGGGCATGGTGGTGCATGCCTGTAATCCCAGCTACTCAGGAGGCTGAGGCAGGACAATCACTTGAACCTGGAGGCGGAGGTTGCGGTGAGCCGAGATCATGCCACTGCACTCCAGCCTGGGCAACAGAAGCAAAACTCCTGTCACACACACACACACACACACACACACACACACACACAAAAGCAGAGTCCTGAGAGAAAACTCATGGGGAAAAAAATGATAGTTTTTATATGGTTTATATACATATTTTACATATACAGTCAGATAGTTTTTTTTTTTTTTTTTTGAGACAGAGTTTTGTTCTGTCGCCAGGCTGGAGTGCAGTGGCGCGATCTCGGCTCACGGCAATCTCCGCCTCCCAGGTTCAAGCAATTCTCCTGCCTCAGCCTCTCGAGTAGCTGCGACTACAGGTGCGCGCCACCACATCCAGCTAATTTTTGTATTTTTTTAGTAGAGACGGGGTTTCACCATGTTAGCCTGGATGGTCTCTATCTCTTGACCTCATGATACGCCAAATCAGATATTCTTTTTCCCCCCAAACCTGTACAAACTAAACTTTGTTCTTCTTTTATGTAACATAATATTCTTGAGCTCAGATTTATCTGTGAGTCTCCAAAAGTTAAACAGATAATGAACTTCATGAAATTAAGTCACTATCAGAATGACCCAGAATGCCATTCACTACACCCAGGATGCCCCCTGCCCTGCATTTCCATGAGACAAATCCATTTCCGATCCCTCGAGCTTCTGCCTCCTGGCTGTGCTCACTGCCGATGCATGCTGCGACCACGCCTGGCTCCTCACTGCAGCCTCTGTCCCCTGCAGGCTCTTCCCACGTGCTGTGTGTCACTATTTCTTGGAAGGTCATTTCCTGACCCTCAAGCTGGACCAAGTTTCCTGTTAAGCATTCACGGTGCACCGCACACACCCCCCTTCGTGAGGCCCTGACATTCTTCATTTTCCTTTCCACCAAGTCAGTGAAGAGACACTCCTGACACTCCCGGACACTTCCCTCTGCCTTGCACGCCCTCATGCATCTTCTCAGCCTTGCAGGCTCTGGCACGCCTCTCAGCAACCAGCTCTCAGGCCCTCTGCTCCAGTCAGGGCTGCTCGATGGCCTCTCCAGCCCCTGGGCTCCACTCCAAGAGCTCTGTGCCATTCTAAGCCACTTCTGTCCCCTGCTCTAGACTGCAAGTCCCTCAAGGGCGGAGAGCCCACCCCGCAGTCTTGAGCTGAGGGTCCTCTTCTCCCATCCTCTCGTCCGGCAGGGACTGTGTGCGCAAAGGCGCTGCTGCATCGTTATCAAGGAGCTTCCAAACGTGGGCTGCATTTTAAACCACATTTAGATTCGAAAGCCAGCCATGAACAGGCCATTGAAGGGGGACACCAGGCTCTGTCCTGGCCCCACCAGAAGCCCTGACATGGGATCAGAACCGCTTGGAATAAGGGGGCTACTGTCTACACAGCCCTCATGGTTCAAGGTCCACCTTCCCCTGCTGCCCTCGGGCTCACGCCGGGAAAGACCCCTTGTCCTTCTGAGAGCCAGTTCAGTGCTCCTCCCATGGTCGGAAGAGAGAATTCAAGGGTGTTTCTCTCCCAAAAGATGCCGAGGTCTGTGTTCCCCCTGACCACTGCATATTATCACATTATCAAAAATGGTAATTTTTTTAAAAAAGTAAAAATAAAAGTATGCTTTTAAAAGTAAAAAAAAAAAAAAAAAAGTAATTTCAAGTACAATTCAACCAATGCAAAATAAAAATTGTTTTCTTTTTTTTGAGGCAGGGTCTCAGTCTGTCTCCCAGGCCAGAGTGAAACGGCACAATCATGGCTCACGGCAACCTGGATCTCCTGGGCTCAGGTGACCCACCCACCTCAGCCTCCTGAGTAGCTGAGACTACAGGCACCCACCACCACGCCAGCCAATTTTAAAGGTATTTGTAGAAATAGGGTCTCACTATGTTGCCCAGACTAGTCTTGAACTCCTGGGCTAAAATGATCCTGCCACCTCAGCCTCCCTAAGTGCTGGGACTACACACATGAGCCACCATGCCCAGTCCAAAATGATGTATTTCTATGTTGCTAAACAAATGAAGTGGCTCTCAGCTTAGAAAAGATCCCAGACAAAAGCAGCATTTCTGTTCCCCCATGATATGTGCGGGAGGAAAGGGGCAGTTTTTGCTGTTGTGTCTTCACAACTTCAGAAACTTCTTACCCAGCTAGGTCTGTTCCACTTGCTTGTCTGAGTTTGCCAGAGGCAAGGAAGCACCATGGGGTAAGGATGAGGGCAGTTCAGAGCTGTTGTGAAGAGGAAGTCGGCGACCACGGAACAGAACTGACCTCTGCCCTGTCTCCTAATGAGGGCCCTGGGCTGCACACAACAAGGTGCTCCCAAGATTGTGCCACTGCACTTCAGCCTGGGCACGGTGAGAATACAGCTCAAAAAAATAATAATATTGACACCTTTTGAGATAAAATAAATAAAATAAAAATAAAAATAAATAAAGGGAGGTTGTGGAAAAGCAGATTTAGCGTAAAGTAAAACAGTGGAAGTCACCGGGCAGTCTCACCCACTAAGAAGCCAAGACTGCGACTTGGACCGTCAAGGCCCAACATCACCAATTGCTAGCTGTGTCCCCATTTTCCATCCTGACCAGCTGCTAAGGAGGAGCCCTCACCCCCATGGCTGGCTCATGAATGGCACTGAGCCCCTCCCCCAACCACAGGGCCCCCTGTATTCCCAGAAACGTCAACAGTTAGATTAGATAGTGCTAGGTAAGAACAGGGTTACTACTTAGCCTTATTAGATTTTCTGAATCTTAAATAAAGCAACATTAAACTCCTAACAAACAAACCTATTTGTTAAAAGTTGGAGGTGGTTAAGACTGTTCAAACTTAATTAAGCCCATAAACCACTCCCATCTTGACTTTGAAAGCAATTAGACATATATCCAGCTGTGCCCTGGAGTCTTCCCCAACCTGAGCCCAGCGGGGTTCACATACCCACTTCTATGCCCTGGAGTCCTCCCTAACCTGAGCCCAGCAGGGTTCATATACCCACCTCTGTCCCCCGGAATCCTCCCTAACCTGAGCCCAGCAGGGTTCACATATTCACCTCTGTGCCCCAGAGTCCTCCCCACCATGAGCCCAGCAGCATTCCAGTCCTTCTGTCCCAGCACTTGGCAGGGGCCAGCAAAGGTGAAGTAAATATCGTGAGCACCACATGAGAAAGCGGACTCCCACTTCAGCCAGGTCAGGGTGTGCCAACGACGCACAGGCTGCTGCCCCTCCCTGCAAGCAGGTCCCCAGTAGGCAGGGGACTCTCCTCCCTCCTCCGCACACCTGTAAAGACCCAGGCTAACCAGACATGCTCAGCAAGCGCTCCTGGCTCCTAAGGCACTCTTGGGGCAACCTGTACCCCAGAGGTGAAGGGCCAGAGATGACCCATATGCAAGGGGCAGCGGAAATTCCCCTCGAACACTTCCTTTAAGGTAGAAACTCAAGGCAATGACAGCATCTCCAAGGATCATTAAACATCATTTCAAGAAACGCTAACCGCAACATGGAACGTATTGCCTGATTCTTTTCTTAATTCAAAATTATTTATTATAAAACCCACCCAAACCTCTAGATAATTCTGCCATTGGATGGCATGGGAAATATTTTCAGAAGTTTAATGACCTAAATTCATTAAAGTCCTTTTACAAAAAGTAGATCCTAGACAGTGGAAACACTGAAAACTCCACAGGAAGACGGAGATAGCTGACAGGCCCTGCTCTGACCCGCGTGCCTCCTGGGGGTAATGGAAGCCACAGCTAGAGAAGGCCTAGGAAGGTAGTGTCAGCAAGGAAAGCTCATCCTCAGCCTCGACTCCTCATGAGCCACTGGTTAGGCAGTAGACAGGGTGCACTGGAGGAGAGACAGGCACCCGACTTTAAGTCCAGGCAGGTGACCCTCAGGCACAGATGCATTCGTTGACCTAGGACACTGAGCTGGACATGGGGCAAGCACTAGGGACCCAGAGGTCACTCTTGAAGCTTCAACACACAGGCAGCAGCCAACAGAAGGCACCCTCAAAGTGTGGGTAGAGCTGGGGTGGCAGGAAGCAGGCTTGGTGGGCAGACAGTGTGGCAGGGAAGATTTTTCTGACCCCAAGTGTAGTCATCTTAATGGAGTATCCACACAACCTCCCCAGGACACTGAGCTGGCCACACCCACAGGCTCCTCAGCCCCTGCTGCGAGCAGGAGGAAGCCTCTCTGGCTCAGGCAGTTAGTTGCTGAGCCCTGGAAGAGCATGCTTTATACCCCCAGGCACAGTGCAGACCCACAATGCGGAGGCAGGCCCAGCTGTGATGGGTGTGGACGTGGCTCTGGGAAAGGTGGCCTGATGTAGCAGAAAAAGCAAAGGCCCGGAAGGCAGACCCACCTGGACCTCACACCAGGGGTGTGACACTAAGAAGTGGGCCTTGGTGACTTCTGTGCCCAGAAATAGGTACACCTGCTCCTGAACACTGAAGACCACAGTGATGAGGGCTTCTGAAATGGCGGCTTCTAGGACAGGGCCTATGTAAAGTCTGTTCTTCCTGCTTTGCTTCCTGTCCATTGCCTGCCCTGTGTCTGATCTGAGCTTTCAGCTGTCAGCACCCAACAAGGAGCCTGAACCACTGCGGACCACCAATAAATGCTGACTCAGAGAATAAATCATGAATATGTGGCTTTCCTGTGCTTAGTTCAACTTGAATCTTTACTAAGGCCTTTCTATAGGCCTTTTGTTTTGGAGACAGAGGCCCACTCTGTCGCCCAGGCTGGAGTGTGGTGGTGTGACCTTTGCTCACTGCAACCTCTGCTCACTGCAACCTCTGCCTCCCAGGTTCAAATGATTCTCGTGCCTCAGCCTCCTGAGTAGCTGGGATTATAGCCTAGCCCTGTACTGGAACTGCAAATACAGACTGTATTCTAGCTGGTGCTTATTCCAGAACACGGTCAGCACTTCCTCAAGCGTAGGGCCTGGGGAGGCCTCATCAGAGCACAGTGCACAGCATTCACAAGGCCCTGGGCACCAACCAGCTCACAGCACAGAGGCCTTGGCGGTGAAGAACCCTTGCTGCTTCCTTTTCACTGACTGCCTCACTGCTCGTTACAGACAGTCCAGTCCACGTTCCCCACTCAACACGCTGGTCCTGTCTCTGGAACCTGAGCTAGGGGATCCATTATTAAGGGTGCCGCTACCTTACACAAACCCCCTTAGAAGGGACGCTAAGGGAAGTGCACAGCTCTGGAGCTGGCTAGACTCGAGTATGAATACCAGCTCTGCATTTGGCTGGCCACAGGACCTTGGCCAATGTATTCTGCCTCTGAGCCTCAGTTCTGTTTTTTGTTTTGGAGAGTGGCTCACTCTGTCACCCAGGCTGGAGTGCAGTGGTGTAATCTTGGCTCACTGAACCTCTGCCTCCCAGGTTCAAATGATTCTTGTGCCTTAGCCTCCTGAGTAGCTGGGATTACAGGTGTGCTCCACCACACCTGGCTAATTTTTATATTTTAGCAGAAATGAGGTTTCGCCTTCTTGGCCAGGCTGGTCTCGAACTCCTGACCTCAAGTGATCTACCCGCCTGGGCCTCCCAAAGTGCTGGGATTACAGGCATGGGCAGGTGCACCCGGCCTGAGGCTCAGTTTTTCATCTGTAAGACACAAGTGTTACGCTGGGCTTGGAGGGGTTGTTCCAAGGGCTTATAGAGGGCATGTGTGAGAAGCACCCGAGTCAACAGATGTGGTGCCCTTTGTCTTCACCCCTACATGGATTACAGCCATCTTCAGGCTGGGACAGAAGCAGACAGCTCTATTCTCCAGGCCTGTTATTTTTCACACTACCTGGCATGACCCAGCCAACGGCCAGTGGACTGTGAGGGCAACGAAAGTAGATTACCACCAGCATTTTTTTGAATAAATAGAACAGAATACAATACTTCAGAATGCTTCACATGGTCAGGGTTAGGTATCGGGTCATGAAACTCCTGTTCCCAGCATATACACGTGTTGTTTCTGCACACACTGGTCACAACCTAAAACGCCATTTCCTTTTGCAAGTAAAGGTGGCAAAATTTTGAAAGACACTAGTGACTTTCAGCCTAGAATCCTCAAAAGCTAATCGGAAGTCTAAAACAGATAAGGCAGAAGCTGACGGCTCAGCTGGATCCTCTCCCATCCTCCAGTACTGTGGGCTCCAGCCAGGGAATCTGAGGGGCAGGGCTCACAGTCAGATGAAGACTGTGGGCAGCCTCTGCAGGAGTTTCACGTTCACAGGTGTGAAGAAAATCACCATTTGCTGAGTAAAGGTGCCCTTTAAAGCAGGCCCTAAACGCTTCTATCCAGCACAGCCAGGCAGGCCAGCCCAGTGTTCCCGCCAGGGCCATTCACGGCCCATGCACTGTCCTCAGTCTCCAGCTCCTTGTGGCTTCAGCTACAAGATTCAACCTCCAAAACCCTTGTCATTCTTGGCAAAGGTCAGTGAAGTGAAAACAGTCCAGGGTTTAAGACAAAAGCAACAAACCAAGAATCCCAAAGGCACACTCTTGATGGCATAGACAAGTCAGCTTTAGCTAAGGGGTCAGCTTCCTTTCAAATGATCCTTGAGTTTTACCTTCCAGAGGGCCTTGCCCTGCTGAACAAAGCGGGCACCACCAGCACCAAACAAGCCAGCTCATGTACTGGCTGCACATGTACAAGATTTAGCAGCAAAGCCTGAACGGGCCTTTCAGGCAGAGCAGTACCTTCTTTACTTCTGTGGAGCCCCTTCTGTGAGTCGGGCGGTGCCACACAGTCACCCTGTGGGGCTAATCAATGGGGTCTTCAGATGAGGAACTGGGGGCTCAGACAGGCTTCACGGCCTTCGCCAAGGCCACAAGGCAGTAATGGAAAAAGCTGGGTTTGGGCTGGGGCTGCTGGATCCCGAAGGTACCCTCTTCCCACCATGTGATCTGAGAGGCTGCTCCCTTCCACGCACAGGTCTCCCAGCCCTCTTACCTGCCCCTGAAACTCTTGGGCTAACGGCCACACCGCATCCTCAGCAACCCCTTTCCCCACAGCATGAAGACTTGCCTGGCCTACTGCTGCTGCTCAGATCTCTCAGGATCCTCGTATCTGTCTCAGGGAGCCTCTACTTAAATGTCCTGCAGGCACCTCAAAGTCAGCCATCCAAAGTCAAATCCACTAACTGTCCCAACTGCATCTTCTCCCTTTGTCTTTGATCTCAGCTGAAGGCATCAGCAAACCCCTCTCAATCTGCTGTCAAGAGCTGACCATGATTCTTTGACAGACCCACAACATTCCCACCCACTTCGGCTTTTTTCCCCTTAATTTGTCTTTCTGTTCCCAGGCTCTGCTGCCTCCCAGGTAACTTAAAACTCTCAGCTCACTCTGCCCTACCCTCATCCCAAGAAGAAGCCTTCTGCCACTCTCCCTGGCCCTGCAATCCTGCCTAAGCTCCAGAGCTTGGGTCTAAGAGCCACCATGACCTGGCCTCCCAACCTCATTGCCTGTCGTCCTCTGCCCTTTATTTTCCGCCTCAACACAAGGGAACCTGGCTACAGTGCCCGCTGACTCTGGAATGGCACACGCACTTGCCACCTTTGCTCCATGCACTCTGACCCCTGTGCTGAGTCCAGGACCTCCTGCCTTCCAAGATAGCACTCATCTCACGTGGACAGTGGCCATGGACACATTTGTCTCCCACAAGCCAGGAGCTCCTGACAAGCAAGAGCTGGCCTTCTCCCCAGCCCACCTCTATACCCAGCAAGAGTCTGCACAGGCCCAGTGCTGGGGTCAGGTCGTTTAAGGAATGGACACCACTTGAGAAACAAACAGGTGTGAGGTACCATTTCCCCATGAGGGAGTGCAGGAGGGCCAGATGGAGGCACTGATGGTCATAAAACTCAGGGGCAGGGCCATCAGGGAAGGCTGGAAAGCAGGACATAAGGACTCAGCCGGGCCATGAAGAAGTTGGCAAAGAAGAGAGGGGAGAACGGGCAAGGGCTGAGAAATGCTCTGGAAACACAGGGAAAGCTTACCAATCAATTAGGTAGATATCTGGAGTTAGGTTGTTCTTCTTGAAATGAGCAAATAATTTCGGCAAATTTTCTTCAAAGAATACCTCAAATGCAGCAAAATAAGTCAACATCTAGGGAGATAATACGAAATTTATTAAGAAACTATCTGCACAAGTTTTCAATTTACAAAAAAGTCAATATATGTATACCTTTAGACTCTAACAATTATCTTCTTATGTAATTACTAATACATTTTCAATGGCAACTCATTCTAGGTACTACACAAATTATAAGCAAGCTCTATTTCTAATATTCACAATAACATCAATAGCTACACTTTATCTCTTCAATGTACAGAAAGGGAACCGAAACCCAGAGCAGTTACGTAACTTGCCAAACAAGGGCATAGCCTTCGTACGTGGTGATGCTGGGAATGAATTTGTGCCCCTCTCGCTGCAAAGGTTGAGCCTGTATAGACTCACTCACTCTTTCCTAAAAACCAGGAATGTATGAACTATGTACAAGTATCTGGAAAAGCAGGCAGGTCTCGTTCCCTCTCCTGGCACTTCCAGGGGGACTACACTACTCATGTCTAAGTCAAGGCCACACCGCTCCAGCTGACAGACGCAGACCTTCAAATGCAACGAGGGAGAAAACACTACAGGGAAAGGAGGGTGTTGCAGCCTGCAGTTTATGGAACTGGCTTCTCAGTGGTTTACAGTTTTTCAGGAAACAAAACGTACAAAGCTGGGAAGCCATGCTGACAGCAGAAAGAACTGCGGCTGGGCAACACGCGCCGATGGTGGCCCAGTTCTGCCCCAGTGCTCAGCAGCTGGGCGCCTGGGGGCAGATCACGACTCTGGTGTCTGCTCATCGAATAGAGAGGCTGTACTGTAGACAGCGGCTCCCAACAGAGGTGATTCTGCCTCTAAGGGAGCACTGCGCAATGTCTGGAGATACTTCTGGACGTCGCAGCTGGGGGCAGGTGCTGCTGCGCGAGTGTGTGGAGGCTGGGAAGCTGCTGAGTACTGTCCAGTGCACAGGACACCCCCCAGCAGTTACATAGCTCTGACCCCAACAGGGCTGCTGGGGAGGAAGCCTGCTGCTGTAATGAAGACCCCACTCAACGTTACGACGCTATAGTTTTTCATTAAAAATACAAGCTACGATTCCTAAGCACCATTTCCATCATGTTTCCAAAGAGAAAGCTGGGGTCGTATCTTCGAAATCAGCAGAAATTTAGATGGAAATCATTTAATTATTTATAAAAAGATAAAATTTATACGCCGGAATAATTTCCAGGAATCAATATCGTAAGCAACATAATGCCAGTATATACTGTGCCAATGAGTTATTTCAAGAGTAAGAACGTTTCCTGAAGAATTTTTTTTCCGTTTCTGACCATTACCTTTCTTGGAAAGGTAAGTTTTTACCTGATTATAAAACTCATACCTATAAACACTCACTGTAGAAAACTGAGGAAACCTATAAACACTATTAATCCGTAATTCAACCACCCATAAACACTTCTAATCTGGTGGCATATTTCCTTTTACTGTTAAACATGGCAGCCACTACAGATTATGTTTTATCTTACATACCTTTGAAGAAATTAGTATCCTGAACACTTTCTCACAATGCAGTTTTTGCAAGCATCACTACTGATCACTTACCAAATTTTAATTTACCATTCTGCATTCTCCTAAACCCATTTTCAGCTGTTTTCACATTTACACTGTGAATAAGTGTGCAGTTACTGTCTTTGTGCATGATGCTTTGTCCACACCTACGCCTTTCTTAGAAGTGACTGCTATGAGCAGAACTGCACACCAATGCTATTTACAGCTACTGATACTTAACACCAAGTTGTCTTCCAAAACCAGTCTGCCAACTTATAGTCCTGGCAACGGCTACCAAATCTGCCAACAGCTTCTAAATACGTTATGTATCTGAGTAAGACATACTTGGTAAACCATAAGATATCGAGAAGAAATACTCCTTAGCTGATCTAAACTATTAGATCATTTTAGTCTTGAAGTATTGGTAATAATTATCAGCAAATCAAGACAATGATGGCTGGACACAGTAGCTCACACCTGTAATCCCAGCACTTTGGGAGGCCAAGGCAGGTGGATCACTTAAGGTCAGGAGTTGAAGACCAACCTAGCCGACGTGGCAAAACCCCGTCTCCACTAAAAATACAAAACTCAGCTGGGCATGATGGCAGACACCTGTAATCCCAAGTACTACGGAGGCTGAGACACAAGAATCGCTTGAACCCAGGAAGCGGGGGTTGCAGTGAGCCAAGATCACACCATTGCACTCCAGCCTGGGTGACAGAGCAAGACCCTGTCTCCAAAAAAATAAAATAAAGAAAGGCTGATGGGCTTGTTAAATCGGTGACTTCTATGCTACAGAAAGAACAAAGGCTTGGGAACCAGAATGGATTCAAATCTCAGTTCCCTCACTTACCAGATCTTACCAGATGCATGCCCTGAACGAGTGAGTCCCTTTACTCTGAATCTTAACACCTCACCTGGACCGTGCAGCCGGCTCATCTGGGAGGTGTGAGCCCCACCCCCACTGTCGCCTCCTCCCACTTATGCAGTGTCATAAAGACTACAGCAGTCCACTAAACAAACGGCTGCCTCTTAACGAAAGAAGGAGTGTGGTCTTCAGCGTGCCTCCTTTCTCCCGAGCGCGAGCACACTTCATGAAGCAGGGGACAACGGGTAGGAACACAGCTCGGTCATGATGTGCTCTACATAACAGGCCCAAATGTAGGCACTGCCATCGAACTGTGCCTTTGAGGCCAAGTGTGTATGTTTAAGCAGGAGCTACGCTTCCTCTTTCATTAAAGAACACATTTTCAAAAATACGGGTACTGTTTTTTCTGAGAACACGTATTAAGAAACCCAGACATATGGCTACTAACCATGTCTTTTTAAGCTTACGTGCGATCCACTGCCCAAATCCTCCACCTTACAGTGCTGCTGACTCTAAACAGCTCTTCAGAGGGAGAATGTATTCTTGTATTCTTTTTTCCACTGAAAACACAGACGAGGAAGCAACTCTTGACATTTAAAGACACAGCACCCAGGGCCCGAACACAGAGCATACTCACAAGGCCATGGTCCACTCTGAAAAACGCCATTTGACAGGGTTTATTCAAAAGATTAGAAAAAGCAATAAAGGCATCTGCAGTATCTAAGTTCAAGATCAACACTGCCGCTATAAAGGACATGCCCTGAACCTGAGAAAGGAGAGAAAGGAACGTTAACATCAGTGGCCACAGGGTCAGAGCGGCTCATTCATTTTATCGAAGACAAGCCTGACACCCTCACGCTAGAAGGGTCCACACAACCACCCCACTCCACCCTCCACCCGATGCTGAGCTGCGCTGACTCAGAACCCCTCAGCCACCTGGCCTGCTCCCACCCCGCAAACAGAAAACCCTCAAGCAGCCCTCTTAGGCCCTCTGCATCTGCAACACGGCTCTTTCCTGCGTCCAGTGTCCCAGTGCTGTAGGCATGTATCTATATAACTCAGTAAGCTTCTTATCAAACCATGCGTGTGCACACACATTTGCGAAGCCACAGAAGTATCAGCAGTGCTTTTTAATGGTTACTGCCTTTAAAGTGGTTAAGGCTTCTTTGATTGAACGTTGGGGGAAAAAGTCACATGCAAAAAAATGAAAATCACATTCAATTAAAATGTGATTAATGCCCCAGAGCAGCCATGACAGCTCAATTTCTTTAAGAGGAAACAGTCAACTCACTTACCCCAAGACTTTTCATACTCCTCGGTAAAAACGAAGGCACTGGCTTGACATTTGCAGCTAACATGTGCTGGACAATATCTGACTTTCTTTTTAGATAATAACATTATAGAATACTGAGAAACTTCACTTACATAACCCACATCTGGTCGGTAACAAGTATAAGCGCCCAAAATACTGTGCAACATGTCATGATATGGACCACCCTGAAAGGATCAACACAGCAAAAACACATGCATAAGTATGGTTAGTGCTCAGAGGAGTATCTGATGCTACTACTGCTGCCGCTGCCACCAGCCACTCCTGCTATTTT
The DNA here is from genome assembly GCA_004027835.1 of Alouatta palliata. Taxonomy (NCBI): domain Eukaryota; kingdom Metazoa; phylum Chordata; class Mammalia; order Primates; family Atelidae; genus Alouatta; species Alouatta palliata. The sequence continues at coordinate 113,241 of PVKV010003931.1, read as the reverse complement.
CAGCATTATGAAATATGCCAAGCATGATGCCAGCAGCTCTATATGCATATGGAATTCAACCAATTACCCATTCACAGCCAGAGAAGTCTGCAGCTCACGCTATGACACTGCTCTGAAAAGCAGCTGGCAGGCCAGGCAGGAGCATCACCCTAGACCAGTATCCTTTATTTGGCTCCTGCTGTGTAACTGTGATCCCTTTCAAAGTCACCAGGAAAGCCAGGTATCTGGGGGCTCTTCAAAGCAGATGACTGCTCAGTGTCACTCAGACTGTCTGCCTTTCTTCCCTAGCTTATCACTCTCCTGGTTTCTGTTGTTTTTTCTGAATGGCAGGTTTAGGAAATAAACTCTTCGAAGTCGTGGTGGCTATCATTTTGTTTAAACATTTTCCCAGCTCTCCCATCTCTCTAACATCTCCACTTGTTCCTGTAACTGCTTCCAAAAATTAAAGTGTTGGAATTTTTTCCCAATGGAGCACAGTACGCTGAAGTTAGCAAGTGAGAAGATACTCCAAAAGGGCTAGCTGAGACCCAAAAACTTCCTATGTCTACCAGGTACCTACACTTAACACAAGGAGTAAAAATCACACATGGTTAAAAGACAAGGAAGTCACTCCACAGGTGACCTCAGGTGCTTACAAAAGAATGCCGTGGCCCAGACCATCATGTTCTAACAAGTTAAAAGAGCTAAGTACAAGAAGAGACAGTTCCAAATCACAGAGGGACAAAAGGAAAAATCGCAATGAGAGGGTAAAAATGGTAACAACCAGGGATGGGGTGGGGGTGGGGGTCTGCAGTAGCACCAAATGCCCACGTGGCAGCAGAAGTGTGATGACAGAGTGGTGGGCGAAGGCCAAAGAAGCTTCTTTGCAGGTCTTTCAATCCAGTGCAGAGATCTCTCAACCCTGGTAGAAAGCAGCTTAGCAGCCTTTCTAATGAGCAAAGATCGTGTCCTAAAAAGCAAGCGAGAACAGTGGGAGGGAGAGTGGGGGGTGAGGTGCCCAAAAGCAGTTAAAGGCATTTAAAATCAGGAGGTGCCATCTCCTAGCACCGTTTTTTCATTTAAGAAATGACATTCAGCACCAAAGTGAGACGGAATGATCGAAATTACAACGGTAGAAAGCCTTTTAAGTTGAAAACCCTTAGCTCCAAGAGAAGCTGACTGTGATGCTCGCTTTTCTTGTTTATCCTCGGCCTGGATAAAACTTTGTTCCAGTTGCACTCATCCTTAGACTGGCATTTGGTGGCTCTTTGAACTTTGGTTGGACTTAGTTGTCTTTTAATTTCAAATTATGTTCAAAGAGATTTAATAACAACAAGCACTGTTATCTGCCAAGTGCTGTCAAAAGCACTGTGAGGCTGGTATGATCACCCCCTGCTACAGATCAACAAACTAAGGCTCAAAAAGACTGATCTGCCCAAAGCTGGTAAGAAGGCAATCTGTGATTAAAGCCCAAATCTGTTTGAAATAAAAGGTGAAACACCTTTCTAGAAAGCCAGCTCTCCTGGATCCCTCTGAGAGCCTGACGAGGGGCCACGTGAACCGTGGGTGGGCAAGGGCCTTTGGGCTGGGGCAGAAAGCCTTTCCCCTCCAAGAGCAAGAACCAGGAGAAGCAGCTCCAAGACAGATGCAGGGCTGTGACGCGTGGAGTGCGCTGAGGCCTATGAAGACTAACGGGGGAAAAGAGCAGAGACGCTAAAATCTGCCCTGTGGGAAGTGGGGTTCCGGGAAACTGGTTCCCAGCTAAGTCAACTGCCTGCCGCAAGGGCTCATGTGCCAGACACCAGGACCAAGGCTGCTGGTAGCTTTATAGATGCCCTCACTTTCTTCTTCTGAAACAATTTCTGAAGACCCACATGGAAATCCACAAAGACGAGAATCTGACTGAGTAAAGGCAGTGAGAACAGACAAGGGGCAGGTTCAGAGGTATTCTGCAAGGACAACTGCCCCCAAAAACCCATTATAGATAAGAAAGGGGTCAAAATATCCCTAGATCAACGGCTGCTGGCTCAAAGCATGGAAGGTCTTTGAAGAGTTCAGCTCAGATGATCCCAAAACCTACTGCTGGCAGCCCTGTACTGCGCCCAGATGCCCACGGGGTCTCCACTCTGCTTTTCCTGCCATCCAAGGAGCCTGTCCTGTCTCCCACAGCTGCACTGTTCTCCTGGTCTACCTGCTCAGAAACCTGTCAACCCGGCTCAGCCACCCACCCTGGTTGCACCCGGCTGCCAAGGATTTCCCTTTCTCACACCGGCTCACCGCCCTGGGCTCATCTGAGCCGAAGCCCATCACACCGCAGTGGCCTTGCTGATCGCAGACTGCTGCACAGTCCTGAGAGCCGAGCAGTGTCCAGGAAAGTGCCAGCACACAGAGCCATGGGGACCCTCTCAGACCAGACCTGCAGGGGCTCTGAGACACGTATCTCAAGAGGAAGACAGAATTGTCTTTTGGAGAACAAGTACGAACATACTAAATATTTGTTGGAAAGAATCAGTTACATTTACTTTAAAAAGTCTAAATGTATTTAACAGTAACATCCACTCTACCTCCTAACATCCCCCCAAAAACCTAAGTACCTTTCAGACTTGACAACAGATATATACAGATATACGCAGTTCAGCATCTATGAATTTTAGACAAACACACTTGAAAGCAACAAGTCACCACGACTTACTTGCTGGAAAATGCAGAGATTAGGAAACGTTCTAGAAATGTCCAGTTTAATAAGCTCCAGACTGGCTTCTCTGTCTGCTGCTGAAAAACCAGCATCTGTCAAAAGATGCCAAAAATCATTACATTTCTTGTGGGCACGAGTGTAGAACAATTATAAGGCTTTGTAGTTTTATAAGAATGAAACACAAAAAAAAGTTCTTCAGAAGTACACTGACCTAATCACAACTTGACTCAGAGTGTACCTTCAGAGTGTTTAATAGTTTGTAGGGTTTCTTACTTTAGAGAACAAAATATCTTACGGCACCAGCTAATTCTAGATTATCGTTAGGTATTTTCCAGAGTTTGAAATCAAAATCTAACTAACATATTACCTCTCATCAATAACAATCAGTGGAAGGCAAAAACAAGTAGGAGAATAAACACAAATAAACTCCAAGCATAAAAACACACACACACATCACTGGTCGCTCTTAAACATCTTCAGTGTCAACTCACTGTATGTAGAAACTGCTGCGGTATCATAACTTTAATATTTCTTTTTTATCTTTTGGTAGAGATAGGGTCGTTTTTTTGTTTCCCAGGCTGGTTTCGAACTTCTGGTCTTAAGTGATCTGCCCACCTCAGCCTCCCAACGTGCTAGAATTACAGGCACGAGCCACTGTGCCCAGCCAGTGTATAATATTTCTAACGAGTCATCATAATTTGTTTTATACTTTTTTGAATTCTAATACCACAAAGACTATAAAAATGATCAGTAAAATAATGTACTTCTTAACCAACAGAAGTAATCATTCCTGTGTGCTATGGAAAATTCCAAAGGCATAATCTAGCAAACATGCAGTGTTCCTGTCTCTGTAATTCTGAGTTCCTCTATAAGCCAATATTCAACTAATCCCAGACACCAGGCTACTGGAAGTCACATGAACAACTTTAAAGAAAAAGACACTGATTACGACCGGCCCTGCAGCATGTCAGGACACAGACACCTCTCAGAAACTGGGAAACTCTATTTCTTTTCTTTTTTGGGTTTTTTTTGAGACGGAGTCTTGCTCTGTCACCCAGGCTGGAGTGCAGTGGCGAGATTTTGGCTCACTGCAACCTCTACCTCCCGGGTTCAAGCGATTCTCCTGCCTCAGCCTCTTGAATAGCTGGGATTACAGGTGCATACCACCACGTCCAGGTAATTTTTATTTGCTTTTTTTTTTTTTTTTTCCAGACAGAGTCTCACTCCATTGCCCAGGCTGGAATGCAGTGGTGCAGTATTGGCTCACTGTAACCACCACTGCCCAGGTTCAAGCGATTCTCCTGCCTCAGCCTCCCAAGTAGCTAGGATTACAGGCACCTGCCACCAGCCTGGCTAATTTCAGAATTTTTAGTAGTGACAGGGTCTTGCCATGTTGACCAGGCTGGTCTCAAACTCCTGACCTTGTGATCCACCCGCCTAAGCCTCTCAAAGTGCTGGGATTACAGGCATGAGCCCCTGTGCCTGGCCTAATTTTTGTATTTTTAGTGGAGACAGATTTTACCATGTTGGCCAGGCTGGTCTCGAACTCCTGATCTCAGGTGATCCATCCACTTCAGCCTCCCAAAGTGCTGGGATTACAGGCATGAACCACCACACCCAGCCAATTTCTTATAAAGCTTTCTTCCTTTAATTTTTGCTTTTAAAAAAAAAAAACAAAACTCTTTTCTTGTGAAGCTTTTTATGAATCCACATCAATCTCTACTGTAGTTAAGTAAACTTCCTTCACTATGTAATAAAGAATGACAAACATAATTGACCACAACAGCATGCTGGTTTTAGAACAGACTCTACCTTCGTTCTCTAGTTCGGAGCCTCCTGTGCTAAGGGACCGCCACCTCTCCTTGGCTCGAGCAAGACAGATGTCAAAGAGCTCTGGAAGAAAAGCCTCTGGGTAAGTGATATGTGCACATGTATTTTTCATCAAAACCATCACAGAACACAGTACTATTTCCTTCAAATACTTAAGTTCAACCATAATAGGCTTAATGCACACTTAACAGGCTACTTAAACAATTCCTCCCAACTTAGTCTGAGAGTAATTTTATTGTTTAAAGACACAGCCTTAAAGAAAGAAAGATTCCACACATCACTACTATTTACTCTATGACATAGCCCACTCACAAAACTGCCTTGTTTTGGTCTCTGTGACTTGTCTACTGCCTCTCCTAGACCGTGAGCTCCCTGGGGGGCAAGATGGTGAAGCTCTCTCACGCCCTCCGCATCCACAACACACAGCTCTGGAACCAGCACAGAGCAACCCAATCAGTGAACGTCTCACTGACGGAGGGTGGGAAGGAGGGACCAGCAGAGACTCATCAGGTTTCAAGTAAGGACATGATGCAGCTGCCCCCACCCAGCACATCTTGCTGCCTGGCAGTGGAGCAGGAGTGGGGTGGGGAGGGGGGTGTCCCAGGAAGACACAGAAGCTTCAGAAAACAGGATTCTTGCTGGCAGAGAAGAATCACGACTGCCTCCAAATCTCCATATTTAGAACTTATTTTTGTGACAGTTCTCTCTGGGTAGTTTGGTAATATTTAAGCAATAAAACTTTACTAGCCTACACAGACCTCCACAGGTATATCCATGCCCCATTCTTCTTCTAAGAACAAGTGTGAAAGCTGAACCCACAGAGCTCCTTCTCAGCACCCTGTTCCCCCACAGAGCCCAGTCTCAGGTGCTTCCTGGTCATCTGGCTTTTTCTTTTTCTTTTTTTTGAGACGGAGTCTTGCTCTGTCGCCCAGGATGGAGTGCAGTGGTGCAATCTCGGCTCACTGCAACCTCTGCCTCCTGGATTCAAGCGATTTTCTTGCCTGAGCCTCCTGAGTAGGTGGGATTACAGGTGCGTGCCTGGCGCATTTTTGTTTTTTTAGCAGAGATGGGATTTGGTCATGTTGGCCAGGCTGGTCTCAAACTCCTGACCTCAGATGATCCCCCTGCCTCGGCCTCCCAAAGTGCTGGGATGACAGGTGTGAGCCACCGCGCCCGGCCACACCTCCGGCTCTGATGTTCCTGATCAGCTCCCAGATGTCTCAGATTACACACAGTCACTAGTCTATCACTGAGACTCTCATTGCAGCCACCCATGGAATTTTTAGCACTTTATTTTTCCCATCATTACTTTTGGAAAATACAGCAGCGCACATCTGCCTTCTGGGCAATGCACACTATTTTATTAAAGCGTAATCCCAATTCTGCTTCACTATTATAGTATCAGTTTCCAAAGCAGTAACTTAGCGGGTGTGCTCCCGGGACAATCCCACACTGCCCTGAGCTGGTGCCTCATGCACCTGGTGGCACTTCCGCCTGCTGTCCACCTCCAGGAGGCAGGCCAAGCTTTGGTCATTTTGGCAGGAGGTGGATGAAAACCACTGTGTGGCTGTGACCACTAGGGAGTCACTTCCCAAGTGAGGCATTTGACAGTGAAGTCACACAGGCTGGCAGCCTCAGGTTCAATGGGTCACAGTGTAAACAGTTTTGAGATTCTCCCCTGTTCCTTTATTGGTGTGTATTGGGGAATGCTGGAGGCTGGACGGCTACTACGCCTTCCCAGACCACCTGCTCCAATGTCCAAGTACAAGATTGACAGGGGCCCTAAAAGTGAAGTTTGAATAGTATTATTAGGTCGACTTTCAGTAAGTTTCCAATTGTACAACCACAAGAGCAAAACCTGCGGGCTCTCCAAGTCAGAACACAGGCTTTAGGATCAGCCTGGGCTAGGATCACAGTCCTGGCCCCACACATACAAGCCAGACACCTGAGCACAGTCCTAGCCCTTCCAGGATGCTGAGCCTTCCCAAGAAGAAAATGAAGTCAAGGTCACACTATCAATATTAAATAAGATCCATAAATAACAACCTAATATGATGCTTGGTACTCAGCAACCAAGATCAATTATGTTCTTACACCAGGTTCAAGATATAGTAAAACTGGGATTAAGCAGGACCCTATCAGGTGGCATTCATTCACACAGCAGATATTTCTTAAGGGCCTGCCACATGCGGAGACCTAGGCTGGGTAAGGGTGACAAGGCAGAGAGCACAGCAGGTGAGGCCCCAGCTTCCCGAGCCACCGGTGCTAGTGGGGGCCACTGACACTGCCTGGCTCACAATACAAGACAGACACAATTTACACAAACTGAGCCAATATCAAGGTTTAGACAAATGTCTCAGACTTACAGCTAAACATGTAACTGACTCATCATCTGTTTAGCCCAATCTACAACAGTATGGTCCACAGGTTTTAATTTAAATAAAATCCATCTAGGAATCAGTGAGAAGCAAAATTAAACACATACACAGACATACAAAGTACTGTGCACTACATGCAATCTGCAAAGACAGTTTAGAAATAAATGCTCTGCAATTTCTCCAAACCTCAACTTCAGAGGATGCTTTTAAAAAACCATGTCCACAAGTTAAATGTTATTCATCTTCTCACACAGAGACATTAAAACAAAATTTTGGCAGGTTTGGATTTAGCCAAAAGAAGGAGTTCTGGGCCCTCAAGTTCCCCTATAGGATCGCACTACACAGAAGCCAGTCACCAGTCAGCCAGCTGATGCTAGCCTGTCAAGATAAAAACAACAATCAAAACCCCAACTAGAGAGCGAAGATACAAATCAACTGTCTAAACCCAAAGGCCTTCATGAGCATAAAACCACACCATCAACTCCCCAGCCAGCTCCTCAGCCCCAGAAAGAGCAGGAAGGCAGCCCCATCTTTCCACAGCTCAGACTGCAGGCAGGGAGGCAGAAATGAAAAGAACGGCTGCCATCATTAAGCACTTAATTTGAAGTCTGTGAGCTCCCGGCATCGATTCCACTCTGGATGCACTGCAGAGCGCACAGGACACCTGGCAAGTGAGTTCAGTCTGAGGGAGAGATCGGTGAGCATGCTTCTCACCCAGCCGACAAACCCCACAGCCCCAAGGACCCCAGTCCCAGCGCAGTTATGTTGTCCCCTCCAAGGCTGCCTGAAAAAAAATCTCACAAAATCCCAAGCAAGCCTTGCCTTCCTAGGACTTTGATCTGCGAAGCTCAGGCACCTCCCCCGGATGCTCTGAGTCCCGTCTTCCACGTCCCCTCTACTCCAGGGCTCCTGCGCAGTGCTATCAGGTAACTGGAGTGCACAGCACTAAACCCAGGCCTCCCGACTGCCCCTCTCTCCTGAAGGACACAGTCTCCTGGCCTCTCAAGACACAGCTTCATGGCAATGGCTGCCATTCTTCCCAACAAGGCAAAAGGAGGAGAAGATGCCACAGGGCGTGGAGGTGGACTTCCCGAGCCCAGGATCATGCAAGCCACTCACCGTGGGTGATATTTAACTCGTTGCCAATGGCTAAGCTCCAGACTTTGCCTCTCACACTTGGAGGGATTCCCTGCCACCATAAATCTCGAACTTTTCTAGAGCACCACCTGGACAAAAAGGGAAGCAGGAGTTTATGAGTTTGTTCTACACAAAGACATTTGTCTACCTGCGTGCCTAGCCACTAACCACCAGGAGCCGGGATACACCATTGTATCAGGCACAGCCCCTGCCCTCAGGGAGCTTAGAGTCCAGGGCTCTGTAAAGTGAAATCAACAATCCCCTTCCGCTGGGCAGTCGCGGTAGCAGGTATGGAATAGTCCCGCACAGCGGGTGCACCACGAACCGGAGGGCCCAGGCACCACTCTGGAGCCAAGTCCTGAATGACCGGAGCACATGAAGGATGGGAAGGGCTTTCTGAGCCAAAAACGCAGGGAGAAGCAATGGCCTGGCTCCTACAGGAACAGCACATAGCTGGGAGTGGTAAGGAGTACCAGGAGGCAGTGCGGCAGCACCAGAGAGAGAAGCAGACCCCAGCAGAGAGCCAGCGGGCAGCCGCCGCACCAACACAGGCCCAGTGCCCAGATGTGAGCTGGCAAGCTCTAACTGCTAAGAAGAACTGCTGACTCAGAACGTTCTGGACTGTACAGTCGTTCCGCTCTGCTGGGACAAGGAATACACACTGCCAACAGCCTGGGCAAACCAGACCCCCTAGGGGCCTCTGAACACAGCATCGTGGGGCACACAGGCTTGAGGCTGCAGAAAGCAGGCTGCATCCTAACTTCACCCTTACCTGCCGTATCCAGGCAAACAATCTCTCCTCTCTGAACCTATACCATCCTCTCAAAAGTCAAGATGATGAAGCCTACCCCCAAGGGCTACCGTGAGGACAGAGATAAAGTATAAAAGCACCAAGCACAGTGCCGGGCGGCGTCTGTGTGCAGGCAATGGCAGCCGTTGCGTGTCTGCATGCGTTCAGATCACATCCAACCCAGGCCTGTGTAGGACGGACCAAAGTGGTCTCCCTCTCTGGGAGCAGCAAGCATTCTGAGAACCTCTGTTCTTGTTACTAGATTCCATTTGAGAACAGGTATAAAGTGTTTCCTGAAAGCATCAAGCCTTTTGAGGACGGTGCCTTAAAAAGCATGCTCTGAGCATATTTTCCTAGTGGAGACCCTGGGCAGGGCCATGTGACCCCTACAGTGCTGACATGTGGGACGAGAGCAGAAGGGAAGCTGGCATCCAAGCTCCCAGCATGCCTCTGTGTGCAGCCCTGGGACTTCCGCACACACAGCGGCCCCCACCCATTCTGAACACGAGAATAAAAACAGGACCCACAGCTGCCCCTCGGATGTAAAGAGGGCAGCAGCTGCCAGACTCTGCTGGGTGCACTCTACTGGACACTGGGGTCACTATCCTCAGAGAGGGGCCAGAGGCCTGAACAGACAGCTGCGTGCACAAAGAGAACCACAGGCTCCCAGAGCTAGCGTGGGGTCAGGAAAGTCTTCCCTGAGCTCTGAAGAGCACACAGGAGTTATGCAGCTGAGGAGTTACAGGACAAGAGCACCTGGGCACAGGACCTGGAACATGCGAGGCAGACCCAGGGTTAAAAGCAGCAATACCTACGGGGGGGCTCTCTAGGGAGAAGGCTCTGTCCCAGAGGAGGAGAGGCATCTGAGGGTGAGGCTGCCGAGGAAGGCAGGCCACCTCACTGAGGGTACTGTCTGCTAAACTAAGGATTCAAACTGCATACTGAGAGTCACAGGAAGTTACTGAAACTCTAGGTAAGTAAGGTGACACGGACTCATGCTTTAAAAGCTGGCTCAGGAGACGAGAAGAAGGTGAACTGGAAGGGAGGGAAAGGGGCTGTCACAGTCTCCAGGCAAGGCATGGTGTGGGCTGAGACAGGGCAGAGGGAAGGAAGATGACACGACTTCAACTCGCTGCATCCAGGGTGTCACTGCCAGCTACGACGACTGCAGCTGTGGGCCACAGATTCTAGAAAGAAACGCTCTGCAGTTCAGCCACACCCAGGGCCATGTCTTACATTGTTTCCCAGTTAGGTAAGATCTCGTTATTCCAAGTGAGCACAGCGTTTCCAATGCTTTCCTCCACTCTGCATCTTTCTTCTAGCTGCTTCTTCCTCCGCTGGGCTTCTTTCAGTTCTAGAAATCACAGTTCAGAAAAACAACGATCTATTAACTGATATGCACCATTTCCAAGCGAGGTAATTTTCCTGTCACACTGCAAACACACCAGGAAAACGGCCCTGAAGCAGAGCGGACATCAGCCCCTGCAGAGCGCTCCACACCCGATGGACTTAAAATAACATCTATACAGGAAAGTACACAAATAAGAACACAATTGAGTTACCATGAAACAGAAAAATCCCTGAAACTACCATCCTGATTAAAACAACCGAACACTACTGGAACACCAGAAGCCGCTCCTGTGCTACCTACCAGTCCTATCCCCTTCCAAATTCAGGCTCCACGCTGACCTCTACCAGCTCAAGCATTACTCTGGGTTTTGTTTTGTTTTTTTTAAGACAGAATCTTACTCTGTCACCCAGAGTGGGGTGCAGTGACACAATCGTGGCTCACTGCAACCTCCGCCTCCCGGGTTCAAGCGATTCTCCTGCCTCAGCCTCTAGAGTAGCTGGGACTACAGGTGTGCAGCACCACGCCCGGCTAACTTTTGTATTTTTAGTAGAGACGGGGTTTCACCATGTTGGCCAGACTAGTCTTGAACTCCTGATCTCAAGTTTCATTTTCTTTTTTTTTTTTTTGAGATGGAGTCTTGCTCTGTCACCCAGGCTGGAGTACAGTGGTGTGATCTTGGCTCACTGCAACCTCCACCTCTCAGGTTCAAGAAATTCTCCTGCCTAAGCCTCCTGACTAGCTGGGATTACAGGTACCTGCCATCATGCCTGGCTAATTTTTTGTATTTTTAGTAGAGACAGGGTTTCACCATGTTGGTCAGGCTGGTCTTGAACTCCTGATCTCAAGTGATCCACCTGCCTTGGCCTCCCAAGTGCTGGGATTACAGAGAGGAGCCACCATGCCCGGCCTCATTTTTATTTTTATTTTTAGAAAGGCAGACTGCCACATGCAGCACCTTGTTTGGATGTGTCTGGAGACTTGGAAGCTTGACAACCCTACATTCTCCTACAAATGGACCATGAGAGCCTGTTTGGAGACTCTAACAGGGGAGTGCAATTACTCATGTACCCTGACCAAAGACCAGTCCTCTACCAGGGACGGTCATTCTCTTCGACCAAATACGAAGCTTCAGGAGGGACGCACATGGAGCGCTGGCAGGGAAGGGAATACTGGGCTAGCCAGCAGATCAGCCGACTCAACCCTGGTGATCGGTGGGCTGACAGGCATGACAGCCAGATCACCCTCATATCCATGTTACTTATTTTTAAAATCTCCTAGAAAAAGTGCTTAAGTGTTGCAAGGGATTTTATGAAAACTGAGCACAACTTCTTGGAAATTGTAAAAACAGCCCAGAGAGGGAAAGAAACACACATGTCGCTGATGGCGGAAACTTGCTGTATCCAGTATTTTCCTCCGACACAATCACTTTTCTCAGGTAAGTTCATAGTGCCATTCTCTTGAATAAAGCTACCAAGAATGGATAGTAAAAGCAAGCTCTTTTTTTTTTTTTTTTTTTTTTTTTTTTTTACTGTTAGACTACAAATTTCAATGACTGAAGTTCAAGTTTCCAAAAGGTAAAAAGAAAATAAGCAGAAAGACACAACTCCTGTGTACCTGCTCTAACCCAGCAAGTGTGAACCCCATTACCTCGCTTTTTGGCCTGCACCACCATTTCTTCATACTGCTGTCTGTGCTTCTGAGCTTCTTCAGCTGGTTTGGCTGGGAGATTTCTTGATGGGAAATAAACGAGTTTTCGTCATTATAAATACCACATAAAAGTCTTTGAGAAAAAGACCTGAAGCATAATTTCCTAAAAAGAATACAAAGCTCAAACACCAACAACTCATTTTGTTTAAGATTACACAGTTGTTTGTTCTTTAACACTTTCTTAAAAAAAACAAATTCACTATAAAACAAATCAACGATAAAGATTAGCAGGAAGAAAATAATAATAATCCACAACTGTAACAGCAATAAACATTTAGTCTTTTGGCGTGTTTTCACCCCACACTCCAAAGAAAGACCGCATACACTAATAACCATCATTACTCAATTGTTTTTCTGTTTTGTTTTGTGTTTTTGAGAGAGTCTCACTCTTGTCCCCCAGCCTAGAGTGCAGTGGTGCGATCCCTGCTCACTGCAACCTCTACCTCCTGGACTCAAGTGAGTCTCCTGCCTCAGCCTCCCAAGCAGCTGGGATTACAGGCGGCTGCCACCATACCCAGCTACTTTTTGTATTTCTAATAGAGATGGCATTTCACCATGTTGGCCAGGCTGGTCTCGAACTTCTGACCTCGTGATGTGCCCACCTCAGCCTCCCGAAGTGCTGGGACTATAGGCTTGAGCCACTGCGCCTGGCCAACACTTAATTCTTGAAGCAGGGTGCCCTATCAGCATTTGTTACATACATGCATGAAGACATTTCCTGACTAGTTTCTTAAAGTGTACAGATTTCGTACTGGCTATGCGGTTCATTTGTAGTTCGTGCTCTTTTTCAGCAGTGTGCTTGTGACTGCGCTGGCACTAGGGTAAAGGGAGGGCAGGAGTGTCTGGCTGCCTGTGTCCGTCACACGACAGGACCCACATTCACTAGGACAGTTTGAACAACTATCACTTGCTGCAGGAGAGTCCGTCAGTTCACCTTTCAGAACGTGAAAATGACCGGTCTTCACAGGGCAGAGTCTTTTCCTGATGGCCTCTAATTTTCCAGTCCTCCATTTCTCTCCCCAACATACAATTATCAAGGACAAGAACTAACAGAAGACATACCGCTTCTTTTTTTTTTTTGAGACAGAGTTTTGCTCTTGTTGTCTAGGCTGGAGCGCTGTGGCACAATCTCGGCTCACTGCAACCTCAGCCCCCCAGGTTCAAATGATTCTCCTGCCTCTGCCTCCCAAGAAGCTGGCATTAAAGTCACCTGCCACCACGTCTGGCTTTTTTTTTTTTTGTATTTTTAGTAGAGACAGGGTTTCACCATGTTGGCCAGGCAAGGCTGGTCTTCAACTCCAGACCTCAAGTGATCCGCCCACCTCGGCCTCCAAAAGTGCTGGGATTACAGGTGCGAGCCACTGCACCCAGTCGACAACTTATTTTTAAATGCTAAAGTAAAAAGAAGAATCATCTGAATGGAAAATTCTGGTCAAAACTTCTATGCTAAATGTCAGTTTTCCAAACTGGTCATTTAATATAATTACAGCACCCATGTTAATAAGAAGTGATCATGGCTCACTCTTCTTCCCTCTTCTGACCCTAGTTCTTCTCTAACAAAAAGGTGACTAACAAGTTGTACGTATTTACTGAAGCGAACGCTCTACAGAGATTCTTCGTAAACTCACGCTGGTCTGTCCTCGAGGATGAGTGCGGTGGTGGAAAGGGGCTCAAAATCAAGATTCTTCCTCACATTCTGCTTTGGAGAGGGTGGCTTGCTAGGTCTTCCAGCCTTGTCTTCATATTCCTAGGATAGAAAACAGGGATGACTCCAGGCCATTCAGATAGGAAGAAGTCCTTCGGAAAGCAAGAAAGTTGTTTTGTCATGAAACTTGTACATCAATTTCAAGGACAATTTGCTGAAAATCTTCCCTGCTATTCAGAAGGAAAAGCCACTGACTAAAGGGGTCTTTTTGGAGATGGAGTCTCACTGTTGCCCAGGCTGGAGTGCAATGGCGTGATCTTGGCTCGCTACAACCTCCACCTCCTGGGTTCAAGCAATTCTCCTGCCTTAGCCTCCCAAGTAGCTGGGATTACAGGTGTGCACCACCACATCTGACTAATTTTTTTGTATTTTAGTAAAGACAGGGTTTCACTATGTTGGCCAGGCTGGTCTCAAACTCCTGACCTCAGGTAATCCGCCTGCCTCAGCTTCCCAAACTGTTGGGATCACAGGCATGAGCCACCGCACCCATCCTAAAGGGTTCTTAGAGTTCCAAAGTTGAGGCGGATGCTTTAATGACATGTGCTCCCCTTGTTGGTGGGGAAGTAACAGAGGATCTCATCATCATCAAAGCAGCCCCTTTGAGGAGGGCCGTCAAACGTTGCCTCAGGTCTCCTGTCTCCTGGGTAAGAGGCATGTTTTCTGTCTTCTGGACACCGTAAATTTGAACTGATTATTATTATGGCCACTGGGAAGCTGCCACAGCAAATTGTTATGTAAACAGTCTTGCCATGCCCTGGAAATCTAAGAGCAGCCTCCACACCACTGGGTCACCAATTCACCCACGAACTGAAACCACAAAAGCTCAGGCACACCTGGTGACCCACATTCCAAACACCCCGCCAAACAACTCGGGAGAGCCAAACAGGTTGGTGCTTCTGAAATAACGTGTGGGTGCCCTTTGCTGTCTGCAAAAGCAACAACAAAAACCATTTAACACGATTATAGATAATCAAGAAGATAAAATTACGGACAAGGCTCTAGGACTGTTCCTGAAGGGAAGATAATCTCACTGAGAAGACAGGACAAAGAAAGGTAGCGTTAACCTAAGATTTCATGTTTGTCACGAGGATGAGAAATTGCTAAATGAATTTCATGCACACTAGCTGTCAAGAGGGGCATTACTGGCGAAATTATGTGGCAAGCAATTATTTTCTTAGCCAGAAAGGCCCCTAAGAAGTAGAAAGAAATAGATTATTTTCTCAAAACACGTAGGCTATGAGAAGGAAGTACACCAAGAAGCAGTTTGGGTGGGGCGGTTTCTGTACACCTTATGTACGTGGCCATGTCTTAACACTGTCTAGTGGGACTTAACGTGGTTTCATTACAATTCTAAAATTACTTAAAACTGAAAACATGGACTCATTCCTTCCTGGAGTCAAGCATCTGAGCATCCACACTGCACAGGGCACACAGCCATGACCTAACATGGCACTGGCCTTCATGAAGCTTCAAGTCTTGCACCTGAATGTCAAAGTCTCCAATTTCATAGGAAATCTACCAAAAGCAATATGTTGGACTGTGAGGCATGCTGAATTTTAACAAGAATTAGTAACAGATACCCCATAAGGTGCTACTTATCTGCTGAGCCTGGTCTGGTGAATTGTATACCAACGCCAGAAATGTTGGGCCCAAAATCAGCCGTGGCAGGAAGTGGATGCCCCTTTAGACTGGCTTTTGTGTGCTCTGCGCATGCGGCCCTGCTATGTCTTCATGGCAATCTGCCTGGCAAATGTCGCCCATTTTACAGATAGGGTAACTGAGGTTCACAGTGAAGTGACTTGCCCAAAGCATACAGCCAACAAAGCTGGGCCTGCAGGACTCCTTCCAGTCTGCCACCCAGGGCAGGCCCAACATCACCTGTTAATACACTCAAACCCTCAGGTGTGCAGTTTTACAGGAGAAAGGCCAAGCCTTACACAGCTCAGGTGTGGCCTCTGCAGCCAGACAGCTCCGGGAGCAAATTCAGATCCACCAACCACCAGCTGTGACCTTGGGAAGGTACTCATTTCAAATCCCTAAGCCTCCTTTCCATATTTGCAAAATGGGAAACAGCACTCCCCCTTACCCCGAGAGGGCCACTGGAAGGAATGAGGCGATGTCACAGCCTCTGGTGCACAGGGCATGCTGGAGAAAAGCAGCCCTTGCTGGTCTGCGCCACCAGCTTTCTCTCTCCTCAGACCTGAAATTGCTGGAAAAGGCAGAAAACCGTGCTCTAGTGCCGAACAACAACCCAGGAGCCCTGCCAAGTCTGCCAGCAGCACACATACAAAAAGTAGGAGTAAAAGGAAGCTAAAGCCTTGAGTCACGACCAGAAACATGAGCTCGTTTGTCAGAGCTTCTTACTATCACCAACAGCAACAAACAGCGGCGGCGGCTGACGCTAACAAGCCCAGCACTTTACACGCGCACGCTGGGCTCGCTCCATCTCCCTCCACAGCAGCCCCCCAAAACAGCTGCCCCACCCCAGACCACGCCAACAAGGCAGCCGCAGAAGGACACGCTGCACCTCACCAGTGCAGAGCCATGGCTGTGGTCTGATGGCCCAGCAAATGTTCAAGGAAAAAAAGCAGGGAGGCAAGCTACTTGAGGCAGGCACGATTTCTGCCTTTTCCAGTGGTTTCAGGTCTGAGGAGAGAAAAAGCTAGTGATGCAGGCCAGCAAGGACTGTCCTTTCTCTAGCACTCCCTGTGCACCACAGGGACCCAGGAGTGTCCGTGACTCGCCTGGACGGGCAAGCGAGGAAGCTAGGTCACAGGTCACACGCTGTGGTTCTGAAGCCACATTCCTCATCACAGAATTCACGCAAGCCTCTCACAGATATGCATCAGAAGTAATTCATCATTCAGATTCAGTTTCAATAGTTTTCACTGTTGAGTGAAACCGTGACAGAAACCTCAAATACTGAACTAAGAGCACAGATCAGCAGAGATGCAGGGTCAAACGCTTTACGTTTTAATCACAGACCAAGGCGTGATTAAAATAAAGTAAAACAGGTGGTCTGAACTACTCATATTTGAAATCCCAGGCAAAGCCCTTTCCAAAACCTGAGGCAGCCTTTCAGAAGGGAAATGGTGTTAGAAATGGTGACAGGTCCTGCTCCAGACCCAGTTCTCCCAGGGCGACCTGGAGGTGACAACAGTAAGCTCATTGTCCAGCCCAGACAAACCAACTTTAGAAATAAGAGGACTGTTCAGTCCCAGGAGCCCCGAGGGGAAGAAACAGCCCTGGAGAAAGAACACTGAGCTGTGGATTATCAGCGCTGGGGTCAGGCTAAAAAGGGCTAAGGCTCTGGAAGTACAACAGCCGAATTCTAGGCCTTGGCTTGGCCACGTCGTCTCGCTTGTCTCTCAGCCTATTTTCAGCTATAAAACAGTAGCAATTGTATAGAGCGCTATGGTGGTTAAATGAGGTAAGATATGTAAAATGGCTGGCCACCCCCTCAAGTGCCAAGCCCTTTGTGTGTGCCAGGCAAGTATCAGTGTGGTCCACCTCTGTCCAACTCATCATTCCCAAGTTCTGTCTCTGCATGGGATCAAGTTTTGAAGTCTCTTGGTTTAAACCAAGTAACAATGCCCATCTTGCTGTGCTCTTGAGAAGCCCTGCAGCCTAATAGGTAAAATAAACTGCGCACTTAAGCGACAGTTCCCGCCCTGGACAACCCTAGAGGGAATTAATTAATTAATCAATCAATTAATTTATCCTTGAGAAGTCTCATTCTGTCGCCCAGGCTGAAGTGCAGTGGCACAACCTTGGCCTCACTGCAACCTCCACCTCCCGGTTCAAGTGATTCTCCTGCCTCAGCCTCCCGAGTAGCTGGGATTACAAGTGCCCACCACCATGCCTGGCTAATTTTTGTATTTTTAGTAGAGACAGGGTTTCGCCATGTTGGCCAGGCTGGTCTCAAACTCCTGATCTCAAGTGATCCGCCTGCCTTAGCCTCCCAAAGTGTTGGGATTACAGGCGAGAGCCACTGCACCCAGCCCCCTAGAAGGAATTTAGAACAAAGTTCTTCAAAATTCTAGCAGCAGATCAGTCTGACTGGGCAGAACAGGATTTTTTTTTTAAAAAATGAAACAATAAAATACAGAGTAGATACAGTAAAACAGTTCGCTTCCGCTTTATACCTAGTTATGTCAGTATAATGAGTCTCAATTTAAAGTGTCTAACTGGGGACAGTTTCAAAAAAGTTTGCAGGCTGCCAGTTTAGAAGCACAGTAGGTCAAAGTCCCTGCTCTGGGCAGTTTATAAGGAACCATGCTGGGACAGACGAGACCATACCAACATGGCAGCCATACCTTACTAGCAGCCAACTTGCAGGGTGTGCTCTAATGACCCAGCTGAGGTTTAAGAAAACAAAGCAGGCAGGCAGGGTGCCTGAGCAGAACCCTAGTCTCATGCAGAAGCCATGAGCAAAAGACTCAGCAAGCAGGACAAGAGGGAAGGGGCCATGTGGAAAACAGGAAGCTAATTTGTGAAGGGACCACATGGGCCTGGTACTTTAGGAGACCCTCGATCCCCAACCCAGCAGGGCTCACCCAGCTGGGCTCATTCAACAGGGCAATACAACGCAGGCAGGGGCGCCCACACAGGTGAGACTGGGAGGCGTGCCAGGAGGGACGAGCCCGCACTGTGGAAGGGCAGGATGCCTGCAGCCAGGGGGACATGGGAAGCTTCCACAAAGGGCCACTTGAGTGGACAGACAGGTAAGATCTAGGCTAGAGGCCAAGAGTAAGAGGCACTCTGACAGCACAAGCAGTGGCCAGGAGACGCCCATGAGCAGGCTTCTTCACAGCACCAGGATTTGAACCGGGAATGGTACGGAGTCAAAGTTGTTTTGCTCAAGATTTGAAGGTCACAACACACTACCTAGAGGTGTTGGGACAAGCCCCAGGAGAGAGGGGAGAGCCAGAGTAGAGACTGTGAGGTGTGGGGCGCCCCTTAGATGCATCCAGGGGCAGGGTCTACATTCCATGTGTGATCTGCGCAGTGGTAAAGATAAGAAGGGCAGAAGACTCCTGAATTAGGTCTACCGTTTGTTAGTTTAAGAAGAGGGGAGGAAATCCTGCCTCAATGCACATTTGTTTCAAGGGGAAAAAGAAAGGATCATGATTCTCAAACAATGAAAAAGTATTCCTGAACCTGGTACAGAGGTGCTATGTCTGTGGTCCCAACTATTCAAGAGGCTGAGACGAGGACAGGATCGGTTGAGTCCAGGAGTTCAAGGCTGCAGTGAGCCATGACCTCACCAGGGCAACAGAGCAAGACCCTGTCTCAGAAAAAAGTATTCCTGGTAGAAAGCCAAGAATGGTCACCAATGCTGCTTACGAACTAGAGGAGCACTACGAAACATAGCCAATGATGTCAACAACCTGCTAGCAGAAGCCCCCTGACTTCCCCAGAAATCTATTTTAGCTAGAAGAAGAAAGGGTCATCAGTCAAAACCTGTGTTTACGGCTCCGACTCCACTATCTGCAGTATCAAGATTCACCTGTTAAATAACCAGAGGATTTGGGAGGTGCACCTGGAATAAAGCTGCTGAGGCAGGCTGGCCATCCAAGTGGTACCCATTAAAGGACTGACCTGAACTCACACAGCGACAGCACAGCCACCACATCTGCACAGGCTAAAGACCCAGGAAGCACTGGGGGGCAGCGGCAGACCTGGTCTCAGCCAGCACCACCAGCAGCATGACCTTGAGCTCCTCCTCCATCCCCAAGCCTGTTTCCTCATCTGTCACATTTGAGGATTAAATGAGAACCAGCATAAGGTGTGGAGCCAAAGCAGGTGCCCAGAAATGACAGGAGTATGACTGTCACTATAGACTATGGAATTACTCTTCAAAACATCCACTCTAAGACGGGTGCTTGTGCTTGTGAAAAAGGGCAGGAGACCGAAAGCATCCACAACACCCGGCTGCTCTCACACTTGGCCATTTGTAAAAGCAATTGTCTGGGAGGGAGGAGCCCAGTTTAAAATCTGGGAACGGCTGTTTTGCCATTTTGAGAGGGGAAGAGTGGCCCGCACAGGTCTTACAAAGGCCCCACCTTCCAAACTGCAGCCCCTGGTAACCCCTGAGGCCTGACCTCACGGTAAGTAAAGCAGCTGAGAACACCTGAGTGGCCCCTCTGGCCTGGATTCTTAAACCAGCATGCAGTCCCCTCCTGGAAAGCGTTCTCTAAGTTTCTGGGAATGCTGGCATTCTGGGAAGCACTCTCAGGAGGCCTTTTCTAATAGTCATACCTCCCAGACCATCGAGGACACCAAAGTTAATATGCGGGCTGGTGAATGAAACGTATTCCAGTGGAACTGGGTTTTAACATGCCCGGTTGCTGTTGCAGCCTGACCACCTCACTCGGCCCTAGAGCACGGGGCGCAGTCTCATCCCCATACAAAGGCTCTTCGGATCGGAGGCGAGGCCGTTCTGGCCTCTAAGGGGGCTGCTGGGCCGCGCTCGGCCCAGCTCTGAAAACAGGGTAAGGACGACTCAAAGGACATGCTCGCTCACGCTCTCTCGCCGTCCCAGTAAACGTGGAGAAAATATGTGGAAACCCAGACACAAAGAGTGCCAGGGAGGAAAGAGCGCATCGGCAGCGTGCACAGCAAGCTTCGGCTGCTGAGGACAAATGCACGTGAAGCTGGCACATACGCACACCCGCACACATGCACACTCCCACACTCCACCTGCGCGGGGCCGCGGGGCCGCCGCAGAGCTGGGCAGGCCCCGGACAGGACAGGCCAGGCCCCCGGGACCGGGCAGGCCTGCGGCGCAGGCACAGGCACCAGCCCGCACTCCGACTCACCATGAACGCCGGGGCCTTAGAGGCGCGCGGCCGGCGGCTCCATGCCCAGCGAGCGGAGGGCCGGCCTCCCTCCCTCCCTCCCGGACCACGGGCGGGCGGCTCCACAGACGGGCGGGGCGGGGCGGCGCGGCAGGCCGCTCAATCGCGCGCAGATGCAGCGAGGCGATCCGCGCAGCCGGCTCGGCGCATCAGGCCTGGCCTGAGCCTCCCACGGGGGCGGGGCCGATGGGCGGCGAGGGGCGGGGCCGCGGGCGGGGCTCGGGCGGCCCCACGGCGCGGCCCCACCCGCCACGAGCACCGAGAACACGCGCGCCGACAGGCGGAGAGCCAGCTTCTGCCTTAAAGATCACCTGAGAGCTGAGAAACGTATTGCTAAAAGGAATTACATAAAAATATTCGGACTGGTGAGCTCTGGGTGGCGGGGTGATGGTGAGCAGTTTTTACTCTATAGGCTACCGTGGCTCGTAGTGTTTCTCAGAGTATTCACAGGTGAGTTTAAAACGTCAGGGAGCACACACAACACGCAGACAGCAGCCGAGCGGGCGCCCTTCAGACGGCGCGGTAGGCTGTCTGTCGGTGAGACCTCCGGTTTTTAAAAACAGTCCTTAAACTTTGACCCTACACCGTAAGGGCTGCGTCGGGTCAAAATTACTTCTGGTCAGCCGTGGGCCCCACGTCCCAGGGCTGAACAAACCCGGTCTGCGGCAACACAAGGCTTCCCGAGCAGATCTCCTGGGATTCAGAATTACCAAATCACCGGCAGAAACGTCTCCATCAGAGGAAGCCTGTGACATCCGCCAGGATAAAATCAAAAGGACAAGAACAAATGATAGCAAGGACGTAGAGAAGCTGGAATTCTCCTAAGTCCTTGGTAGGAGTGTAAAATGGTGCAGCTTCTTGTATAATTTAACATCCACCTACCATACTCCTAGGAACTCACCCAAGAGAAATAGGATCACAGAACATGCAAACATTCACAGCAGCACTGTTCCCACCAACCAGAATGTCCAGCAATCGCAGGGGCATATGCAGCATAGAAACGGCCATGAAAAGAAAGAAACTGCTGAGACATGAGCCTACATGGATGAACCTCAAAAACGCTATGCTAGGTGAAAGATGCCAGACAAGAAAATTCCATGATTCCATTTATGTGACACTTCTTAAAAAGGTCAATCTCCAGAGAAAAGGAAATTCATGTTTGCCTGGGGGTTGAGAGTGGGATCAGCTGCGAACAGGCATGAAGAAACTTTTTTGGGTGATGAAAAAATACAACTTTGGATGTGGAACATATTTTAAAACTGGATTACAGTGATAGTTGCCTAACTGTATATATTTATTGAAATCATGGAACGCTTACACTGAGTGGATCTCATGGTATATTATTTATACTTCGAGCCGTTTTTAAAAAGTAATAGGATAAAAGGGAGAGAGCCTGATTCTGGCTGAAAAGATTAGGGAAGGCCTAAGACAATCATGCAAAATGTGAAAATAAGGCAAAAGCAGGAGTAGGGGGTATCCTTCCGATTCATTCCTGGGCAATTTCAGCATGGCTGCCTAAAGATTAATTCTCTAGGAGATTGTCCCTGTGCTATTTATTACTCCATTCAAGCCCAGATACTGTGAAGTTACATATTAACTTGTAGATAATGTCCAAAAGAAAAGATAATCCCAAAGATTATGTTTTACTGTCACCAATTTGTTCGTTGAAATTTAACCTATCCATCTTACTCTAGTTCTTTTTGGGTTTTATGTATCTATGTGTGTACACACACACCTAATTCCTCAAATGCTCTTGGCATAAGTTTTACCATCTCACTGGTCTCCTCAAGGTGTTAAATAAATCTTTGACCTATGATCATTTAAATTTTTAAGAAGGTAAAAGTCATGAGAAAAAGACGTGTTTTATATGAAGAAAATAAAGGGACATATAACTAAGGCAATACACAAACCTGACTGGATCCTGGTTCAAAAAGAACAGCTTGATAAACTGAGGAAGTCAGAACATGCTCTGGGTATCTATGGAATTCCTGATCATTCTCCTGGGCATGGTCACAGTCATGGTTATGTAGGAGAATGTCTTTACTCTTAAGAGCTATGTGCTGAAGCATTTAGCAGTAAGATGTCATAATACTGCAAATGGTTCAATTTTAAGAAAACAGAGGCACAATAAAGTAAATATGGCAAAATGTCAGCAGCTGTTCCATCTAAGTGGGGCACCTGTGCATGTCATTATTCCTGGGATTCTTCTATAGGTTTGAGAGAAAGCCTTGAGATCTTATCTGAAACTCCCGTCCTCACAGACACCGTCCCTCCCCACCTAAACTACAGCGAGGCCCTGGCATTCCTGCCCCTAGCACCAGGTGCTGTTGCAGCACTTCCCACACAACTTGTAACACGATGACCTAATTCGTATTTCTCTCCCTCCCAAGGCTGTAAAACCTCTGGGTGTGGGGGAGGCCTAGCACAGCACATGGCACAGGGGAGGCAGTTAAGCATTGGGGCAATTGCTGTGTGCCACAGGACACATCTGTCCTTCCTTCCTTCCATCCATCCAGCAGGCACTCATGGTGCTTGGCCCCAGGAGCAAAGGGGAATAAGGTTCCTGCCCCTGAATCGCTCATGGACCAGCAAACAGGCAATGATACACTCTCCTGGTGCTGGGTGCTACGACTTTGAAGCTTCTGAGGTTCAGGAGGGCCTCAGGAAGCAACTGGCCCAGCCTGAGGGGTGAAGGGTGACTTTCCAGAAACAATGCCTGCAGCTGGAAGAGGGCTAACCTGTGGAGCTCCGTTCTCAGAGAGAGAAGCAGTCCTCAGGCTCTCTATGCCTCCTATCAGCACTCCTAAGAAGCTGGCCAGACGGGGAGATACAGCTGCAAGTCCACACTCACTAAACTGAAAACGTGGAGACAGCTGCTTTCAGTGTGCCTGGGATGTGCACTGAGGTGTGCCTACCAAGGCCCACTGCCATGGCTTCTGGCAGGTTGTAACCTGCAAGTTACTTCAAAAATACTTTCTATTTCATATCTTTTTTTTTTTTTTTTTTTTTTTGAGACGGAGTCCCACTCTGTTACCAGGCTGGAGTGCAATGGCGCAATCTCGGCTCACTGCAACCTCTGTCTCTGCTTCCTGGGTTCAAGCAATTCTCCTGCCTCAGCTTCCTGAGAGCTGCGGCTACAGGTGCACACCACCACGCCCAGCCAATTTTTGTATTTTTAGTACAGACAGGGTTTCACCATGTTGGCCAAGATGGTCTCCATCTCCTGACCTTGTGATCCACCCACCTCGGCCTCCCAAAGTGCTGGGATTACAGGCGTGAGCCACTGAGCCTGTCCTCTATTTCACATCTTAGAATTGAGCACCATTTATGAAATTTTTACTACACATTATGCCATGTGATGATAAATTGACTTTTCCTAAATTTTGAAACTTAAAGCAACAATCAGAAGTTAGACACCTTTGGCTGAGCATGGTGGCTCACGCCTATAATCCCAGCACTTTGGGAGGCTGAGGTGGGTAGATCACCTGAAGTCAGGAGTTCAAGATCAGCCTGGCCAACATGGCGAAAGCCCATCGCTGCTAAAAATACAAAAATTCCTTGGGTGTGGTGGTGTGCACCTGTAATCCTAGCTACTCGGGAGGCTGAGGCACGATAATCCCTTGAACCCGGGAGGCGGAGGTCGCAGTGAGCCGAGATCACGCCACTGCACTCCAGCCTGGATGACAGAGCAGGACTTCATCAAACAAATCATAAAAATAATGAAAATAAAAGAAGTTAGAGACCTTTTTCCATCTCAATCTGGCACTGGGTTTCACCTCGATCACGATCCATGTGTAAAGAATCTCCCCCTCAAATCTCCTGAGTTATCGGAGCTCATTCCCAGGCTTCCTGCCTCCCCAGCACACCAGGTTCATGTGCTGATGTGGCTTTTCTGTAACATCGCTGTCTCTACTCTTTGAGGTCAAGGAGGCAATGATGATTCCTTTGTTCGTGGAAGCCTCCTAGCAGCCAGGCTGGCAAAACCACTCTTGCTACAAGCCACTGTACCTCACAGGGATTAAATGGTCACTCAAGGAACAAATTCATGTCCAATCCAGGAGATGCGTTAAGTAAATCACGACAATCGCTACTCGGCCTTTTGGCTAATATCAAGTGTAGGTAAATCATGACCTAGCCAAACAAAAAGCCATTACTTAGACTCAGTTAAGTAAAAATGAAATCATAGAATATTTACGGATATGGGGAAATGCATATGTTGTCACAGAAATAAAACAGCTTACAGAATGGTATGTTGTAAAACTGTGAAATTCATTCATCCATTTACAAATCTGGTAAACTTACAAATTAACCATCCATGAATGCTAGGTACTGTCCCAAGTCCTGCAGAAAAGCAGTCAACAAGCACACAAGGTCTGGTCCTTGCTCTCCTGCATTTATATTCTAGTGGGGTGAAGGGACAGTAAGGAAGCACATGGGCAAGAATATAACATGGAGAAAAGTGCTGTGCAGAAAATGCCCCAGAGTCCCACAGCACAGTGGCTGGAGGAGGGTGGGGAGGAGCAGTGCTGACACTGAGCGGTTAGGGAAACCCTCCTGAGAAGACAGTATCTAGGAGGTGGCCTCAGAGCTGAGACCCAGTGGCAAGGAGCC
Source organism: Alouatta palliata (assembly GCA_004027835.1). Classification (NCBI taxonomy): domain Eukaryota; kingdom Metazoa; phylum Chordata; class Mammalia; order Primates; family Atelidae; genus Alouatta; species Alouatta palliata. Next base: position 88,198 of record PVKV010003931.1, on the reverse strand, counting down.
CATGTGTGAAGAATCACAGCCCAGCACTCCAGGCAGAAGGAGGCGGAAGTACAAAGGTGGGGCAGTGAGAAACTTGGGGTGCCTGTAAGTCAGAAAACCAGTGAGTAAGGCCAGGATGAAGGGGGTCACAGAAGATGGAGCCAGCCGGGCAGGGGTCAGACCAGGTGGTCCTTGCAAGGTGATGGCAAGGAGCGTGCATTTAGCCCAAATGTGGTAGGAAATGCTTAGACGATTTTAAATAGAGGCATGATGTGATTTAATAATAGAAGAAAGAATACAATGAGAATGTTAGCAGGGATTATCTCTGGGTGACAGAATTATGGGTAATGCTTATTTTCATTAGGTTTCTATCAGATTTCCAAATTTCCTATTACTATTGTTAACTTTCATAGCCAAAATGCTATTTTAAAAGTAAAACAAAACAAAACCCCAAACCCAAATAAAGAAACCACAGTAGCACCTAAACGGACTTCTCAGGAGAGCCAGCACCAGCTTGCCTGGGGTTCTACTCCAATGCCATGTTCCCTCCCTTCCTCCTCCCAGCCCAGCTATAATCAACCCCTCCCCATTTCTTTCAAGTTACCAAGGCTCTGTTCCCTCTGCTGAGTTACCCCTCTTCCCTACACACCCCTAAAAACCTTGGAAACCACCTACTTATCCTCAGATACTGAGTTCACAGGTGACCTCTGGGGAGTGGCTTTTGCCTCTGAAATCTGGGTGGCCCTTCCCCAGGGCCCCAGCCCTGCTTTGATGCTGCCAGCCTTCTGCTCGGCCACCAGGCTATGGGCAGTCTCCACAGGCTGGTTCCGTTCTTTTATTAGAAAAAAAAAAAAATCCCAACTCCTAGAAGGCCTGGTTTAATTACTAAATAAAATTCTTTCCCCCACTTTGACCAAATATGACTTAAAACTCAGTGCCTCGGCTGCGCCTTCAGAGTCCAGTCCTGAGTGGGAGAGTCCTGAGGCGAAAGGACGCCCCATCCTTTGAACTCTCCTACAACAAGGAACAATGGCGGATGCTCGCAGCCCACATCCATTTCAAAATTCTACAGAAGCTGCCGATCGAAGGTCTCCACGTGCCCCCACAGGGCTGTCTGACGTACACTGTCTTATTCGATCCTCACAACCCTATGAGGTAGGTACTGTGGGAGGCAAAATAATGGCCCCCCAAACATGTCCGCCTCTTAATCCCGGGAACCTGCAGATGTCACCTCACACGGCAAGAAGGGCTTTGCAGACGTGGTTAAGGTTAGGACCCTGAGATGGGGTCATTATCTTGGATTATTCAGGTGGCTCAAAATAAGCACAAGCGTCCTTCTAAGAGGGAGGCAGAGGGAGGCGGGACTGCAGAAGGGGGCGGGCAATGTGCTGATGGAGACGGAGATTAGAGTGATGCTTCACAAGCCAAGGAATACGGCAATCTCTAGGTGCCAGAGAAAGATTCTTCCCTGGAACCTCTAGACAGATCCAGGCCTGCCAATACCTTGATTTTAGCCTGGAAGACTCATTGAGAACTTTTTTTTTTCTGGAAATAAGGTCTCCTTCTGTCACCCAGGCTGGAGTGCAGTGGTGCGATCTCGGCTGACTGCAACCTCCACCGCTGGGGCTCACCTCAGCCTCGCAAGTAGCTGAGATTAAAGGTGTGTACCATGCCCAGCTAATTTTTGTATTTTCTGTAGAGATGGGGTTTTGACATGTTGCCCAGGCTCGTCTTGAACTCCTGGGCTCAAGTGAGCTGCCTGCCTCAGCCCCCCAAAGTGCTGGGATTACAGTGTGATACTGTGCCCAGCCCATTTAAGACTTCTGACCTCCCAAACTAAAGGATAGATTTCAGCTGTTCTGAGCCACCGAGTGTGTGGTGATTTGTTAGAGCAGCTACAGGAAACTAACACAGGTAGTGTCTGCATCACACACCCGCCCCAGTGAGCTCTCCCTGATACAGCGGCGGCAGCAGCTCTGAGCACCCCTCAAGTGGCTGGGACTTGAACCCAGGCAGTCTGACTCCAGGGCTTCTAACTGCCAACTACCCAGATGTATCGCCTCCGAACTAAGATTTCTGTTTCCCAAAATAGTGTTCCCTCTGTGTCCCTAAGACCTCCTTAACTATCACACTTAGGCATAAGGCCAACAAACAAATGCAGACTGTACCTGTTAATTCAGTGTCACAGAGAGGACTCCACCGAAAGTGCTCCCCACACACTGACAAGATTGCTTTTTAATCTCCTAAAGGCCCAGTAACATTCTGAGTTCAACTCCGGCAACCTGAAGAAAGTTCAGAAATAGCCTCAGTCTCCTCAAGTCTGGGTTCCTCAGAGTCCTCTGGAGCACCTACTGTGTGCAGACCACGCACTGGCCACTGGCTCAAGTGTGCCCAGGCTGGGCTAGACCACACTGGAAAGGCCTGCAGGGGGTATCTCTGCCACTCCAGCTGTGCTGAAGAGACTGCAAAGCACTCTGAACTCTCCCACTCTTCCACTGCGAGTTCGGTCAATGTGAAAGACGGGTTTTCCATGGGGTCCTTGTTTCCACATCAACACATTAAATTGCCTAGGGGAGGGCAAAAGCATTCAAAGGCTCCCAGGGGCAACTCTCTTCGTCTTTCTGGGAAGCAGCATCGGTTAAGCCACACCATCTCTTCAGCGTTCACAGTATTACACAACAGGCCACCCATCTCCAGACGCCACTGCCAAGCCCAAGGTCAACCTGAAACCAGACTTACAACACAGACAGTCCCCTCCCTACAGTCACAGGCTACTGCAACTTCAAGTTATGTGTGTAACAAGCTTCCTAAAGTGCCCCATACATACCAGAGAGAAGGTGCTCAAAGAACTCAGTCTGCGATTACATCATGTAAATGAATGTGTATGGGTGAAATTCACACATATATAATGTCTCAGAGAAAGGCCTGGGAGGATGGGCACGAAAGCATCAGAGATTCCTCTGTGACAGGGGCTGTGAAGTCTCAGGGGGAAAAGGATTTTTCTGTCTTCCATCTATCATTTGAATATTTGACAGGTATTTTTTCATAAATTGTATTTAAAATTTGAAAAAATAATCAAGCAAATTCAGATGACATCAAAAATCGATTTCACCAACTGCAATTTCCAAACCACACGGCATCATGACTGCAGCAAGGCTGTTTCCGTGTCTGTTGCCGGCTTTTTCCCATGCATATGAGACCACAATGAGAGGAGTCCTGATGGTGACGGAGCTCCCACAGGATGCCAGGCACTGCTCCAGGACCCCACGCTTCACCATACTTCACCCTCACGAACACAGGCAACGTGAGCACTGCCTTTGCAGAGGATACGGAGGTTCGGAAAGGCAGAGCCATGGCCTTAAGTCCACACGTCTGACTGTGAACGACAGAACCTACGTGCAGACTCAGGCTTTCTGATCCCAAAGTCAGAGTATTCCCCAACCCACCTCAACCCACATTCACGGGCCTGAGACCCCTCTCACCACAGCACTGTGAAAGGACCCGGTGAAGAGCTGTGAAAGAATAAGTGTTTCCTGTTCTCGAATTCCTATTCCTTCCTGGGAGACACACCAGTAAGAATGAACACAAGATCCACAGTATCTGCACTAAAGAAAGTGTGCTCTGAACACTACCCTCTCCAACTAACAGGGAAATGTATCACCTCCACATTAGGAAAAATAAGCAAACTTTAGGAAGCGCTAAGCATTAAATAGGAATTTCAGTCTATCTTGTTAAAAGGCATTGGGGATAAAGAATTTATACTTCTCAGAATAAATAAATTGTTACCAGGATAATAGCAGGACACTAAAAAGTAAAATGCAAATTAAACAACCATCCTGCCATTTCCCCTGCAGAAATTTCAGATCACTTCCTTCTTTCTCGCTCTTGGCATCATGTGGAAATATGACATGTAATTAACCTGCTGCTTCTCTAAAGCCCAACATTAATGGGGATGAATGGGGATTAGACATTTTACAGGATAATCTCCCGATAGAGACCTGTTCTTCGCCAAAAGATCCCAGTACCGTACAAACATGGTATCTACCACCTTGACCAGCCAAAACTTCCAGAGTCGGTTCCGCTTTCAACACTGGGTCACCAGCTGTATACTGTTTCCCTCTCTGCCCTGCCACTAGGAAGCTCAGTATAAAATCTGTAGCATGCCTCTAGGAGTTCCATGAAATTTTGTGAGTTATACCTTGCGGCATCCACTTACCTCTGGTTTCGCCTTGCTGTCCTTTGCCCAAATTTCCTCAACAATTTTTCTGTCATTCTACACATTAAAAAATATATATATTTTAAAGGCCGGGTATGGTGGTTCACACCTGTAATCCTAGCACTTTGGGAGGCCAAGGCAAGCAGATCACTTGAGGTCAGGAGTTCAAGACCAGCCTGGCCAACATGGTGAAACCCCATCTCTACTAAAAATACAAAAATTAGCTGGAAATTGCTTGAACCCAGGAGGTGGAGACTGCAGTGAGCCAACTGTGCCACTGCACTCCAGTCTGGGCAAAAGAGCAAGACTCCATCTCAAAAAAAAAAAATTATTTAAGTAGACATGTATACAGAACAAAATACAAAAGGTACAAAAGCGTATACAGTGGAAAGTAGGTCTCCTTCTTCTCTCCCACATACCCAGTTTGTTCTCCTCTCCAAAGAAATTCCACTTTTAGCTATTTTGAAAGTATCCTTCCAAATATGTTCTCTGCATTTACAAGGATTTGCGTGTATCTTTATACACACAGAGCGCACTATACAAATGATGATCCATTTTGCTTTGTGAGGTCAGTGCAGTATTTCATTTAGGATTTCACCAATTCCCTGCCAAACTTTAGATAGCTTCCAATCATTTGTGCTGCAGTCAATATTCTTATACAACCCTCATTTCACCCCTATACGTATTTATCCTTAGGAGAAATTACCAGAAGTGGAAATACTGGATCAAAAATACCCTGACTGATTCATTCATTTATGCTAGTTTATTTTTTGAATTAACATACAGTTCCCTTTTTGGTGTATATAGTCCTATGGCTTCTAAACATTGCCTTGTAGTCACCATTATGACTATGGAGATATAAAACAGTTCTGTCACTCCCAAAACCTCCTTTGTGCTAGCCCTTGGTAGTCACACCCTATCCCACCCCTGGCACTATGACTCTGCTCTCCATCACTGCAACTTCGTCTTTTCAAGTTATGTGGCACAAATGAAATCACAGCATGCAAGCTTTTGAGACTGACTTTCTACCTTCAGATAATTCCCGAGATTCACCCAAAGTGTTAAGTGTGTTTATTACTGAGTCATATTTCGTTGTATGGGACGTACCACCATTCATCCATTCACTGAAAGGCATTTGGGTTGTTCCCATTTCGTGAAGATTATGAGAAGAGCTGCTATAAACACGTACAGACTGTTTGCAAACATAAGTTTGCATTTCTTGATGGCAAATACCTAAGAGTGGGATTGCTGGACTAACTGTAAGTATAGGTTTCACCTATAAGAAACTTCTTCCAAACTGTTTTTGCAGAATTGCTGCGCCATTTTGCATTCCCATGAGCAATGTACCAGCTAGCACTTCCAACACGATGTTGAACAGGAATAGTAAGAGTAGACATCCTGGTCTTGTTTTCAATGTTAGGGGAAGGCCTTCATTCTTCCTCCATTAAGCATGACATTAGCCGTAGCTGTTTTCTGTAGACACTCTTTATCAGGTGGAGGAAGTTCTCTTCCATTTCTTCTTTGCTGACAGTTGTTATGAAGAAGGGACACTGAATGCTATCAAATGCTTTTTCTGCACCAATTTATATGATCGTGTGGTTTTCTTTGAATTAGTAGTATGGTAGATTACACTGACTGATTCTCAAACACTGACCCAGCCTTGTGTACCTAGGCTAAATGTCACTTTGCCATGGTTATAACTCTTTAATATATTATTGGGTTCAATTTGTTAATACTGTGTTGAGAATTTTTTGTATGTCCTCATAAGGGATATTTGCCTGTAGTTTGGTTTTTTTGGTCCTGTATTCATCTAGTTTTGATATCAGGGTAATACTGGCCTTTCAAATGAGTCAGGAAGTACTCCCTCTTCTTCTCAAACTGGTGTTTTCTTTAAATGTTCAGTAGGATTCATCAGTGAAACCATCTGGTCCTTCTTTAACAAATTCCAGGATGATTCAGATTATCTGTTTCATCTTGGATGAATTTTGGTGATCTGCAATTTTCAAGGAAATGGACCATTTCATCTAAGTTATCAAATGTATGTGGCTGGTGTAGTAGCTCACACCTGTAATCTCAGCACTTTAGGAGGCTGAGGCAGGTGGATCACTTGAGGCCAGGAATTTTAGACCATCCTGGGCCAACATGGCGAAACCCTGTCTCTATTAAAAATAGAAAAATTAGCTGGGCATGGTGGCACATGCCTGTAATCCCAGTGACTGGGGTGGCTGAGGCACGAGAATCACTTGAACCCAAGAGGCAGAGGTTGCGGTGAGCTAAGATTACACCACTACACTCCAGCCTGAGTGACAGAGCGGGACTCTGTCTTTAAAATCAGCAACAGCAACAAAGAAAAACCTGCACAGTTATTTGTAACATTCTACTGTCTTAGTTTTGTGGAGCCTGTAGTGCTATCCCCTTTTTCATTCCTTTTGCTGATGTTATTCTCTTTTTGTCAGTTTTGCTACAGTTTAATCAATGTTGTCGATCATTTCCAAACACAAGCTTTTGGTTTCATTGACTATCAGTTTTCTGTTTTTAATTGCATGGAAATCTTTCTCACATTTATCATTTGCTTCCTTTTGCTTGCTTTGGGTTTATTTGCTCTGTTTATACTTTCTTAAGGTAGAAATTTTGTTTACCGATTTGAGACCTTTTTTCTTTTTGGTGTGACATTTTGATGCAATACATTTCCCTCTAAGCACTGCAACCTACAAATTTTGGTATGTTGTGTTTTCGTTCCCTTCAAAATATTTTCTAATTTCCTTGTGTAATCCCAAGTGCTGGGATTACAAGTGTGAGCCACCACACCCAGCCTGTTTTTTTAACCCATTCTGACAATCTGTCAGAGCTGAGTAATGAAACACACAACTGGTGTGTTCAGGCCGTTTACATTTAATGCGATTGTTGATATGTTTGAATTTACGTCTACCATCTCATGTTTTCTCTTTTTTTCTTCCTGTATGTCTTCTTTCCTGTCTTAGATAAAGTTTTCTGAACTTTTTTTAGAACTCCGTTTTGATTTCTCTATTGTGTGTGGTGGGTTCCCCCCCCCCATCTCTTTGTCTAGTTTAGTGGTCTAGGGATTACAATATACATATTAATTTTTCACAATCTACTTAGAATCAATATTTTACTACTTCAAGTGGAATGCGGAAACTTTATCACCATACCTGTCCCCGTTTGTATTTCACTTGTCTTACATATTACATCTACATACACTGTAAACCTATTATAATTTTTGCTTTCAAACATATTTGTAAATAACTCATTAAGAAAACAGTCTGCTGACTTGAAAACGTTCCCCAAATCAATCTCAATAGGAATGAGAAGCCCATGCACATGTCCTCTCATTTGCTAGATTCTTTTCATGATAATTTATGTGCCCTGATTTCTTCCCCAGGATTTATAGTCCATTGGGAAACTCAACTATTTATTTAAAATTGTGTTTCCCGAGAAATGAAAGTTACGTATATTCAACTGTGGTTTTGTGAACGTGTTTCTATTTATGATGTTTTAATTCATCAACTCTGCATTCTGATTATATGACGAACTGTTTATTCTCTTGCTACTCCAATCGTGTTGTAGCACACGTAAGACTGTCACTGCATAAAGTCAACATCTATTTGCATTTAGTTAAAGCAAAAAGAAAATAATTTATCCAGGTATTTACTATTTCTGTTCCCCTTCTTTCTTGATGTTCCAAGTCTCCTCCTAGTATAATGACCTTTCTACCTGAACAACTTATTTTAGCAATTTCTTTTAGAGCCAGTCTGCTGGCAACAAATTCTTAGTTTTTCATCACCTGAGAATATCTTTATTTCACTTTCATTCCTGAAGGTTGTTTTTTTTTTTTTTGCTGGATACAGAATTTGAGTTGACAGTTCTTTTCAGCACTCTAAAAAGACTGTTTTACTTTTTCTGGCCTCCATGGTTTCTGATGAGAAATTCAGTCGAATTGCTATTCCCTAATAAGTATGACATTGTTCTTCTCTGGCTACTTATAAGATGTCTTGTCTTTATTTCCAGCAGTTTGGTTATGATGTGTCTGGACATGGACTTCTTACCTTTTGGGGTTTATTTTGTTTGGCAGCCACTGAATTTCCTGAATCTATAGGTTTGCATCTTTCGCTAAATGTGGGAGATACTCAGCCATCACTTACTCCAATTTTTCCACATCATATCGTTTCTCGTCTCCTTCTGACACTCCAATGATAGTGTTATACTTTTTACTACCGCCCCACATGTTCCTAAGCCTCTGCTCATTTTCTGAATTCATATTTTTCTCTATACTGCTCAGATTGGATAATTTGTTTTTTGTTTTGTTTGAGACGGAGTGCTCTGTCACCCAGGATGGAGTGCACTGGCGAGATCTCGGCTCACTGCAACCTTTGCCTCCTGGGTTCAAGTGGTTCTCCTGTCTCAGCCTCCCAAGTAGCTGGGATTACAGGTGCTCACCACCACACCTGGCTAATTTTTCTATTTTCAGTAGAGATGGGGTTTCACCATGTTGGCCAGGCTGGTCTCGAACTCCTGGCCTTGTGATTTACCCGCCTCAGCTTCCCAAAGTGGTGGAATTACAGGCATGAGCTACCATGTCCGGCCTGGATTGGATAATTTCTATTGATCTTAAAATTAATCACTCACTCCTCTATCATCTCCATTCTGCTATTAGGCCTGTCTGGTTAGTTTATTTCAGTTAGCGTATTTTTCAGTTACAAAATTTCCACTTAGTTCTTTTTCTAGTTTCTTTTCCTTTACTTATACTTTCTATTTTCTCATCTCAAAAGTGTTCACCCTGACTTTTTGGAGCATTTTTATAATGGTTGCTTTAAAGTCTATTGGATAATTCCAACATCTGCATTATCTCAGCAGTGGTGTCTTGATTATCAAAAGATGATCCTGGCCAGGCACAGTGGCTCACACCTGTAACCTCAGCACTTTGGGAGGCTGAGGCAGGCAGATCTTGAATCCTGGAGTTCGAGACTAGCCTAGGCAACATGGCAAAATCCTGTCTCTACACAAATTACAAAAAATTAGCCAGGTATGGTGGCACGTGCCTGTAGTCCCAGCTACTCACAAGGCTGAGATAGGAGGATCGCTTGAGCCCGGGAGGCAGATGTTGCAGTGAGCTGAAATGCGCCACTGCACTCCAGCCTGGGTGACAAAGCAAGACCCTATCTCAAAAACAAAAAACAGGCCGGGTGCAGTGGCTCACGTCTGTAATTCTAGCACTTTGGGAGGCCAAGGTAGGTGGATCACTTGAGGAGTTCAAAACCAGCCTGGCTAACATGATGAAACCCCGTCTCTACTAAAAATACAAAAATAATTAGCCAGGCGTGGTGACGGGTACCTGTAATCCCAGTTACTCAGGAGTCTGAGGCTGGAGAATCACTTGAAACTGGGAGGCAGAGGTTGCAGTGAGCCAAGATCCCGCCGCTGCACTCCAGCCTGGGTGACACAGCGAGACTCCGTCTCAAAAAAAAAAAAAAAAAAAGAAGAGATGATCCTATCTGTACTTATTCTGATTCAGAGGAAACTTGTTTTTGAAAAAGATGATTCTAGTTCATAAGCCAATTAATTTTGAACTGCATTCTAGGCATTTTGAATATTGTGTTAAGAAACTCTGAATTTTTTCTCAACCCTTGGGAAAATGTTGACATTTTTATCTTAGTAAGCAGTTTACCCAGTTGGATTCCACACACAAGTTCCAGCCAGTCTTAGGTGCAAGTTGTGGTTCCAAAGTCAGCTGAGTTTTCAAAGCCCTTGAAGCATTTTTTGGATCTATTCTGCATGTGCACCATCCAGTGGCCAGTTAGGGAATTGCATCGTGGTCTATCCCAAAGATCAGCCAGTTCTCAGCGTCTTCGTAAGCTACTAAGGCTCAGATCACAACATGACAAGAAGTTCTGGGAGCTCATAAACCACGTTAAAGGGTCACCTTCTCGAGCTCCTCCTCCTCTGCAATCCCCCCCGTACTTTCTAGTTTTCTGGGTCTCCCTTTTTCTGGTTCTCTAGCCATATGCTTCCCACAACTGTATCCACATCTGGGCCAGGTAATGGGGAGAGAGAATAAAGCATCAGGGGTTCACACTCTGGCCCTTGGAAACAAAACTCTTCTAATCAGCTTCCTTTCCTGGGAGTTTCAGACTCCCACCAGCTGCTGCTGTCATAGGAATGCCTGAGGGCTGGGGTACAAGAGAACAGAGGAAAAAAATAAAACTAGGGCTGGGCACAGTGGCTCATGCCTATAATTCCACCACTCTGGGAGGCCGAGGGAGGAGGATCATCTGAGGTCAGGAGTTCAAGACCAGCCTCACTAACATGGTGAAACCCCATCTCTACTAAAAATACAAAAATGAGCCAGGCATGGTGGCATGAAGCTATACTCCCAGCTACTCGGGAGGCTGAGGCAGGAGAATAACTTGAACCCAGGAGGCAGAAGTTGCAGTAAGCCAAGATCACGCCATTGCACTCCAGCCTGGGTGACAGAGTGAGACTCTGTCTCAAAAATAAAAATAAATAAATAAAATTAAATTTAAAAATTGGGTATCTGCATTCTTAGTGTTAGAGACCCAATCCCCAAGCCAGAAGTACAGAGCTTTTCCTGGTGCTCTCTGTCCATATTAAGACCTATTCCTGGGTTTGGGGCTGCCCAAGTTCAGGATTGGAGGAGAAAAAAATCAGTAAACTCAGTACCAATTCAGTGGTACTTCAGATTTTGGTCTTCTTCCCCAACCCATCTGCCACTGTTTCCAGAAACTCAAATAGCTGCTCCATGCTTTCTGTTCAGGCTTTATATCTGCATTCATTGGGTGAGACAGGGTGGAATGTGCTTATTCTGTCTTTCCTGGGACGGGGACCTGTTTACTTCTGTAAGCTCGTTCAAACCCATTTTCCAAAGGCATACAGGATCATGAAAGTGAAGGTTTTCCTTGTTATTTTAGAACTGGCCTACAGGCCTGCAGCCTTATCTCCACGGACCACCAAGACCTATACTTCCTGCAAGGTGCAATGTTTTGAGACTTTCGGAGTACCCCAGACTTCTCAGAGGTGACGAGAAAAACCGTCACTGTCCTGGAGCTGCCTTCTCCCGGGATTCTTGCTTTAAGATCTAAGAGCTGACCTGAAATTCCAGAGGGCCATCCAAGACATTCCGGGTCATACAGACGCAAACACAACAGGCCATGAACTCATCTGCCCACATGACAATGTTTCATCCAGGACACGGAAATCTACAAGCCTATCCTTTCCTGCAGCTATCATTCCCACAATCAGCAGCTCCTTCAGACTCAAACCAGGTCATTAACTTTCTGCTCAACCTCATTTCCCAACCACGACGTCAGTTCCTACAGCCTATGTTCACAGTGTTAGGTCTGAAAGAGTCACCCAGTCTGTTCTAAAGCGTCCCTACATGTTTTCAGCCCTGAGCCTCTGACACCTGCTCAAATTATAGAGCATCACTTTTCCTGTTTTTTTTTTTTTTGTTGTTGTTGTTTTTAAGATGGAGTTTCACTCTTGTTGCCCAGGCTGGAGTGCAATGGCACGATCTTGGCTCATTGCAACCTCCACCTCACAGATTCAAGCAATTCTCCTGCCTCGGCCTCCCAAGTAGCCAGGATTACAGGCACCTGCCACCACACCCGGCTAATGTTTTGTATTTTGGGGAGAGATGGGGTTTCACCATGTTGGCCAGGCTGGTCTCGAACTCCTGACCTCAGATGATCCACCTGCACAGGCCTCCCAAAGTACTGAGACTACAGGCCTAAGCCACTGCAACCACTTTTACTTATTAAATGGTCAGTTTTGGGCAGGAGGTAGGTCCCAACTGAAGACAGGGTGAGGGCCTGACCTCTGAAGCTTCAAGTCCAGCTGAGATGCCCCAGGGGTGTCTACAGAGAGATAAGTTAAGAGTTCTTAGTTTCTGATTTTGGTTGAGCCAGTAACGGCCCTTCCTCATCCCTCTTTTCCTCTTAACACGGGACAGAAATGAAAAATATGGCTTCAGGCTGCTCAATGGCTAAACAGAGCAGAACAACAACAAAATTTAGGCAGGTTGGACAAGCTTGCTCTAGAGGGTGACCGTGGACAGGGAAGGGCCTTCCAGGCACTCTAACATTTAGAGGATGCGGAACGCGGGCGACCTAGCAAGGAAACGGAAAAGGAGGGCGAATGGGCAGCCTGGAAGCTGAGGGAAGAAAGCCTCTCGGGAAGAGCCGAGGCAGTGCCGCTGATGGCCAAGGAAGATGAGGGCTGAGAACAGACATTCGCATTTGGCAGCTGGTGGCTAGCAGTCACTTGAAAAAGGTGACCTCAGAGATAAGAACTGCTTATCACTGCAATTCTTCACGACATTTACCACAACTGTAATTAGTCTGTAGAGTTATTTGTTTAAATCTGTCTTTCCTTTGACCCATGGTAAATTCCAAGGAAGACAAGGGCCACAGAAGTCTTGCCCTTCATTGTAAATCTCAGGATGGATCTACTCAGAGGCTCAAATCTGTGAAATAAACAAAAGGCCATGGACTCCAAGAAAGAAGGTTCCCCTTTATTCACAAGGCAAAGCAGCGACCGGAGGCCTGAAGGCAGCTCTCTGCGAATACATGCTCCCCATCTTTAGCCACAAGAACTTCTCCAGTTCGCCAGCTATCACCGGAATTTGCCTGGTCAGTGTGCTTTTGGCCCTTTATTTAACCTGCTACGGCAAAGATGGCTATTTTCCTTCCAACAGCTGACATTCTCTTCCTGCACACCAATAGTTCTTGCATTTTAGCATGCATTAGAATGAACTGTGGCTTCTGTTCAAACAAACCTTGCTGGGCCCCAGCCCCAGAATTTGTTTCGATGTGTCTGGGGGAGGCCTGAGAACTTGTGTTTCTCACAAACGCCTGGGTGGCGCTAATGTGACTACTCTGGGGACCCCACCCTGACAGCCACTGTCATACTGTTATTCTTCTACCCACGGCCACTTCTGTTTCCCCTACTAAGAGAATCTCTCTCAAACCACAATCGAGGTTAACAAAAAATATGACTTAATTTTCAAAATTTTTATGAAATTTGAAAAGGTACCTAAAAGTTAACATTTCAGTATTTCCCCAAAATAGTAATATATAACGCCCAAGCCAAGAGAATGCGGCCCAGTTAGGATAAAATCGACGCACTGGACACATGTTCTGGGCAAACCATGTATGGGACCGACACCACAAATCGGACCTACTGATGAACTAAAAAGTCAAGACATCCTTGACTAATAATGCGGGGAGACTCGCTGTGCTCAACCCTGGGTAAGGCACACCACATGTGCGTCGTACCCTAGTGTACAACAACCAAGCAAGCAGACACCACCCCTGTTTAGCAGACAGGCAAACTGAGAAGGAGTAACCGGCTCTGCTGCAAAGCCCGACGCCAAACCCAAGCCTGTGAGTCCAAAGCTCCCGGTAGGTGTGCCCAGCTCCACCACAGGTGCCTTGAGGCAGGTCAACCCAACTGCTCTCGGGCTCCCAGTGCCCAGCACAGGACCTGGCCTCAACATGGCACAGTGCTTGCTGTCCAAGCAGACGAGGAACACTCTCAAGAGCTCAGGCTCATTCTCTCAAATGTGTTCCGTTGTTCCATTTCCTGTTCAAGGCTGACTGGTCATAAGAAAGAAACAACAGTAACAGCAGACACTTTCACAGCACTTTCTATGTTCACTACTATTCTGAGCCCGTGATGTGTATTTCCCCATTTAATCCTCACCACCTTGGAGGTAGGTTACTGTTCTCCATACTGTAGAGATGAGGAAAATGAGGCTCAGAAAGGTTAAGTAACTTGCCCCAAGTCACAGAGCCAATTTGTAGCAGAGCTGGGATACAAACCCAGGCAGTCTAACTCCAAAGTCCATGTTCTTATGTCACCATGTGATGCTGCTCTCTCAAGTAGTAAGAAAAATTCCCGAGAGAGAAGGAAAAGGAATTTCCTCAACACTTTCTCTACTCTTCAGCTCTAGCTGGAGTACTGTCATCATCTTGGATCGAGAGTCTAGGTGCTCACAGCCCCAGCACCTGCCTGTCTCAAGTGCAGGCTGTGTGAGCCGACACCCAAGACAACAGCCAGCCCCAGCCTGCAGCCCAGAGGCCTCCCCACAGTGGAGAGGCCCTGACCCTGAGCCCCTCCCAGGCTTCACCAAGTCCCTTGGGTTGGGAGATGAGCAATGAGAGGGCAGGAGACAAGCAGGCAGGTCCCAGCAGGACTGAAGGACTCGGGCAGGTAAGTTACATTCTTTATTATTGATGATGGAAGCAGATGGTCCTCCACTTGGTAATATTGTGTTACCACATAATGAGCAGGCCTAGTCATTCCAGCTCACAGAAAAAAATCCTCTAAGGTCAAGAACATATCCATGCTCCCCTTAAAAAATAAAAAAAAAGGGGGGGTCCTAAAAAGACAAAGAAATTCAAACGTGATGTCAATGATATTAAGTGCCATGGGAAAATCTATTTCTTTTTACTTTAACTGTCACTTTTTTTGAGTGTAGATTTCCTTAAAAACTTTAACAGCTTGGCTATTTAATTTCCTAAGAAATTTATAGCTGAGCTTTGTATACAAACTCATTATACTTTAATTGTATGCTATTTTATAAGCCTACACAATAAGTGATTCAAATTCAAAATTAACAATCAGCAAAACTGAATTCCAACACTGATTTACTTAGTGAGTCCCCTGGGTCCAGATGATTACAGCGGAGAATGGCAGACAACCATATTGAGTCTGAAGCAAATTTAATTTGCCGACACGTGAAGAATGTAGCACGTAGAAATCCACCCTGCTGCCCCAGCCAGGAGCCTCAACACCGTGCTCCTGCCTCACCCTGCCCCAAACTGCACCCCACACCTAACAGGTCATCATGAGTCAGTCCCATCTATTAGCACTTAAAGGGGTGTCCTCTATAACCCCACAACACAGTACTAGGCCAGACCCCACTTTCTCTTGCCTGGTCTGGTCCAAGAACCATATTTTTGCCAAGGTGATGCCATTACTCCTTACCTAAGTAAAACACTCAGAGGCTCTGCAAAGCCTTGGAGTTACAGGCAGGCTACCAAGCACAGCACACAGGCCCCATGACCAGCCTCCTCCCTGCAGTCAGCCTCTTCCCTGCAGTCAGCCTCCTCCCTGCAGTCAGCCTCCTGGGCTCAGCTGCACACTGTCCCTTAGTTCATGCTGTCCCCACTACCTGCCTGGCACTGCCTGCAAAAGAGGTCCTGGCACCCCACTGGCTGGGGCCAGTTTCTAGCTCTGCTACTTATTAGCAACGTGTCCCAGCACAAGTCACTAAGCCTCTGTGTCTAGTGCTTTTTTGGTAAACTGAGTTTAATAATAGTATCTTCTTCACAAGGTTGTTGGGAGTTTTAAAGGAACTAGAAACACGAGTGCTTAATCAGTTAACACTAGCACACAGCAATCAGTACGTGATCCCCATAGCAATTCATTCCCTGTCACACCTTTAACCTCAATTGTCTGTGACCCACTCCTCCTGTACCTGCCCTGCTGTCATTTCCACAGGGATGCTGCTGGGCATGGGTGCTGTGTCCCTTCCAACCCCAGTGCCAAGCATGAGGCCTGGCGCTTACTGGCCTCAAGAGTGTTTACTGAGCAAATGTCAATGAATGTAAAACTGAGGTTGGAGGGGCAAGGCTACTGGTGGCAAAGTCGCGATGTTGGGCAGACAGCAAACTCCCAGGAGGCTGAGCTGGCTGAGACTCAGGGCCTAGGAGAAGCCTCAGGCGGTGGTGGTCAGGGCTACCTGGGCCGTGGACTTGCTGTGTCTGCACACAAGCCCTCTCCTCACAGAGAGGAGTGCAAGCCTCTAGCAGTGGTGTAAGGAGCAAGGCAGCCCAGTGGTGAGGACGTACGGGCCCAGCCTGATGGTGAACTCCATCCCCACCCCAAAACCAGGCAACCTCAGAGTGAGCACAGGAGAGGCATCCCAGCAGAGCTGGGGAATGACAGCCCTCGCCTTCCCATCCCAGAGCAGCACAGGAAGGATGTAAGCGCCAAGAAACCCACAGGAGAAAGCTTTAATAGCAAACAATTAATACAGATTGGATGATAAACACATTTGTAACTACTGGTGAAACTGATTAAACACAGTTATAAACATCTAAAGCCCAGCTCTGTCAACTGAACTTTCCTATGTGCACGTTCCAAGCTGTAAGAAATGAAAGTTAAATTCATCCACATTCTGAAAACAGACTTACATGTGAGGAACGTGACATGCAAATAACATGAAGCGATCTCCAATTTCAGACTCAAAATGGTCATTTTTGCAAGGTTCCTAAATATACGCTACACACATACAGCAGCCTACTTCTGTGATTTCATATCTGTGTACCTTTTGTATTTTCTTTGAATCCTTCTGAGCATTCTCTCGGAGTGGCACTTTCCCAAATAACTTCCATCCCAAGTCACTTTGTTTGTCAAGTCTTGCACTTTGTTTTCTAGCAAGCAGATTCCTATGGGAAGAAAATAACAAGGTTAGGGCATTTCTGAGTATCTAAAGAAACAGCAAGACAGCAGAATCACTCTAAAACAAATAAGTCAGCTTTCCTCTGAGAAGGATGATGTGACGAACCACATACTTTCATTCTTCACACTTGATTTTCATACAGACACAGAGTTATGCAGCAG
Organism: Alouatta palliata; assembly: GCA_004027835.1. Lineage (NCBI taxonomy): Eukaryota > Metazoa > Chordata > Mammalia > Primates > Atelidae > Alouatta > Alouatta palliata. Next base: position 71,340 of record PVKV010003931.1, on the reverse strand, counting down.
GGCAAAGACCTTAAACCAGAAATAAACTTTTTGTTATCCAACTATTAAATGTACAAATTCTATAATTCACAGTAAAAAAAAAATGTGTTATAACAAACAGTATCAGAAAAAGTAAGCTCTGAAGTCAGACTAAACTGAATTGAAACCCTGGCTCAAGCATTCACTGGCCACGTGACACTGGGCCAGTGTATTCACCTCTGCGAGCCTCAGTGTCCTAGGTTTAACAAGGCCACACTGCCCCATGTTCTACAAGGTTGTTAGACACATTATAATTTCAAGTACACAATCAGTGTTTAACAGCAACAGCTGCTTCAGTACGTAACCTCTAGCTTAAATTATCTACAAGGTAAATCTGTATTACCTGTTTATAACGAGTATTCACATATCCTAAAAAGAAAGTTACTCATGAGATGGTCACACGGTCTTCTCTCCCAAGAGAACATGTAAACAAAAGTTTCTAGTGACACAAATAAATCCCGACTAGTAGTATTAATACAAAATAAACTATGTTTGGAATACACTGTCTTGGTGCATTCATTAAAAACAAATGGCTTCTAGGACTTACTAGAAAGTACAGCATGAGCCTGTAGCATCTTGCTGGACTAGAAAGTGCTCAAAGAAATATGGGGACGGAACAGGCGCAGTGGCTCACGCCTGTAATCCCAGCACTTTGGGAGGCTGAGGCAGGCGGATCATGAGGTCAAGGGATCGAGACCATCATGGTCAGCATGGCAAAACCTCGTCTCTACTGAAATACAAAAAAATTAGCTGGGCATGGTGGCGTGCGCCTGCAGTCCCAGCTACTCAGGAGGCTGAGGCAGGGGAATTGCTTGAACCCGGGAAGCAGAGGATGCTTGAGCTGAGATCGTGCCACTACACTACAGCCTGGGTGACAGAGCAAGACTCCATCTCAAAAGAAGAAGAAAGAAATATGGGTACGTGTCTAAGATAAACAGTGGCCAGCTTGAACAGGCTCCCACTGGCTCAATCTGGAACAATTTAATCACTGAAATAATGAGAACAATGGATTATAACTCACTGAATAAAACAAATCCACTAGCCCACAAAGGTACAAATAAACGAACATAGAAATTAATGGAGGAGGAGGAAAGCTCTTGGGAAGCCACCTGGTACCTAGGAGAGAAAGACTAATGGAGCCAGGAAATGATCGATGGATGCTTATACTAGTGGGTGAAAGCTGAATGAGGAATGGATTTTTACACAGCTCGAAAGTGTCTCCTACAAATTCCTTATTAATTAAATAAGGCAAAACAGTTAATAACATGCTGGAGAAACTTGAGGGACACCACTTCAGCTAAGTGATCAAAGCTAACATCACCAGCCAGGAGTGGTGGCTCATGCCTATCATCTCAGCACTTTGGGAGGCCAAGGCAGGAAGACAGCTTGAGGTCAAAAGTTTGAGACAGCCTGGGCAACACAGCAAAACTCTGTCTCTACAAAAACTGTTTTTAAATTAGCCAGGTACTGTGGCATGTATCAGCAGCCCTAGCTACTACTGGGGAGGCTGAGGTGAAATCATTGGAACCCAGGAGTTCAAGGATACAGTGAGCTATGATTACGCCACCAGCCTGAGCAACAGAGCAAGATACTGTCTCTATTTAAAAAATACTTAAAAAAAAAAAAAAAAAAAGCCAGGACAGAAGGCACAGGACACCTGATCTGATGCACAGAGAGCAACATTCCAAGTTGACGGCGCTGCTACCTAAGAATGCATGACCTGAATCCAACATGAAGAGAAGCAGACACACCCAGACTGAGACAATCTATACAATAATGGACCTAAAGCTCTCAAAATGTCAGTATCACGAAAACAAAGGAAGGCTGAGGAAATGTTTCAGATGAAAAGGACATGAAAGAGGGCTGAGAGCAGTGGTACATGCGTAGTCCCAGCTACTCAGGAGGCTGAGGCAGGAGAATTGCTTGAACCCAGGAGGCGGAGGTTGCAGTGAGCCAAGATCACACCATTGCACTCCAACCTGGGTGACAGAGTGAGACTCCGTCTCAAAAAAAAAAAAAAAAAAAAAGATATTGGGATAATTGAGGAAGTTTGATTACAGACTGTGGATTTGAAAGCAGGATTGGATTAATGTTAAGTTTCCTCATTTTGACAACAGTTCCATTGTTACATAAGGGAATGGCCTTGTTCTTAGGAAATATGCTGATATATTTAAGGGTAAACAGACACGGTATAGCAAACTTACTCTTCTAATGGCACAGGAAATGATATGTATATATACCATCAGATATAACGAGAGGTAGAACAAGGCCAGGCACAGTGATTCATACCTATAATCCCAGAACTTTGGGAGGCTGAGGTGGGCGGATCACATGAGGTCGGGAGTTGAGACCAGCCTGACCAACACAGAGAAACCTTGTCTCTACTAAAAATACAAATTTAGCCATGTGTGGTGACGTACGCCTGTAATCCCAGATACTTGGGAGGCTGAGGCAGGAAAATCGCTGGAACCTGGGAGGTGGAGGTTGCCGTGAGCCGAGATTGCAACATTGCACTCCAGCCTGGGAGACAGAGCGAAAATCCATCTCAAAAAATGAAAAATGTAAACGTTGAAAAGAGAGGCAGAACAAATGAAAGCAAATGCATACCACTGGTGAATCTGGTAAAGAATATATTGGAGCTCTGGGGTTTTGCAGTTTTTTAGTAAATTTGAAATTTTATCAAAATAAAGTTACAGAAACCTTCAAAAAAAGAAAACAAATAGTTTCACTATTTCCTTCCTTTTCTGTTTTAGTTCTAATCATTTCAGAAATAGCTTCACAGCCCAAGGCAATTTCTATTTACAAGAAATGAACTTTCATTATGATCGGGCCACTGCACTTCAGCCTGGGCGACAGAGCAAGACCTTATCTCAAAAAAAGAAAGAAAAAGAATTCTGAACTGTCTGAGAGCCAACCCATTTAACATCTAAGATTTTGCCATCAGTGAAGGATTTATGGAATTAAAACCACGTTAAAACTGCAGGCAATAGAAGGTACTAAGAACCTGGCAGCCAGAACCTGGGTTCACTAAGGGTGTACATTTTGCTGAAAAGGCATTGTTGGTCTCTGGGAAACTGGCGTAAGGCAAAAAAGAAACCAAACTGCAGTCAGGAAGGCACCAGGATCCGGGCAGGCCTCTTGACTCTGGAGGGACGGGAGCTGCAGAGGGTCTAAGGAATTGACAGGAGAATCACACAGAAGCCGCTGCGTGTGGGGGGTGTGCAGAAAAGAGAAGTCTGGGTGAGCGGCTCCCAGGTTCGTGGTCTGGAAGGCTGAGCACAAGCGGGGGTGTTCTTCACCAAAACAGGGGCTGGCAGGAGGACAACTAAGAGGAACAGAACCCTTGGTTTTTCAGGTCTCAGCTCACACTGTATTAGTCTGTACCAAGGTAGCGCAGATAAAAATTAATGTCAAAAATAAAAGTTGTGGCCAGGCACAGTGGCTCACGCCTGTAATCTCAGCACTTTGGCAGGCCGAGGCGGGTGGATCGCTTGAGCCCAGGAGTTTGAGACCAGCCTGGGCAACATGGTGAAATCTGTCTCTATTAAAAATACAAAAATTAGCCGGACGTGGTGGCGCATGCCTGTAATCCCAGCTACTCAGGAGGCTGAGACAGGAGAATCGCTTGAACCTGAGAGGCAGAGGTTGAGCCGAGATCACGCCATTGCACTCCAGCCTGGGCGACAGAGTGAGACTCAGTCTCAAAAAAAAAAAAAAAAATCAAAGTTGCATGATTATTTTTAACATAAGAGCTTAGGCTCAGGATAGGCCATGACTCTTGAAAAGCTCATAAAAAGCATGTTGATATTTTTTTTGTGTGGGTAAGAGGCTGAAGTATGACCCCAAAACAAGTCACTACAAGTGGAAAGGTGCTGCAGCCTGGGCTCTGGGCTGAAGGGACATCCTCCTTTCTGGTGGGTGAGCCACTGGGAGCCCACGCTGCTGCGGCTGCTCTGGAATCCAGCAGTCCCCCAGCTGCTGCTTGTGTGGCCCGGTGAGGCAGCCCAACCCTTGGCCTTCAGATGCTGAGCACACAGTGGCCACAGCCACCGTCTCAGACACTCCCAGGAGACAGAACAGAAGTAGGCTGCTGGCTCCAAGCTTCCTCCTTTCACTATTTCAAATGCATATGCCCCGCCCCCAGCATCAGAAATCCTCATACTTGCCCTCAGGGCAGTCTGCAGAGCCTTCCCCGAACAGCTGCCCAGGCCTGGGCTCCCCTGCTTCTGTTTCCAGAGCACAGGGCATTCCCTTTATAGGATGGTGCCAACATCCCCTCTCCTCTTCACATGCCTTCGCCTTGCGGTGGGGTCTCCCAGAGGGCAGGGTGGAGCCACCTCTGCATCTCCAGGATCTATCCAGCTTGCAGCAGGTGCTACACATGTGTCTGCTGGCAAATGGAGCAGCCATCATGTGTGGGCAGGGAAGGCAAGTGCAGGGTGACGAGGAGGCAGGATTGACAGCAAGGTGCAGGTGCCAGGTAAGGGGAGTGCAACCCAGACAATCAAGGCCTGGAACGGAGAACTCAACAGGGGTAACCTCTCAGTAGGAAGGAATTCCCGTGGAAAGAAGGGGTAACAGGTGGTGGGGGGCTGGGAGAGAGCAGGCAAGGAGTGGCAGACCACCACAACCTCCCTGGAGTGGGCTGGGAGCTGGGGGGCGGCCAGCAGGGGATGAGGGCCATTTACCAACCCTGCCACAGGGAACGCTGGACTCCTTTTGCTCTGCATCCCCAATAAAGGGCTCCTCAGTGGGAAGAAGAAACTCCTTTGTCCTATAGAGAAAAAGCATCCGCTCTACTAGCAGCATTAAGGACAAGCAGCTGTTGCCCTCCAAGCTGTCTCCACTGCTGTGCAGACACAGCACTCATTAACCCTGCTGAGACTCACCTGCCGCTACCGCAACCCTACCACCAAGGCACAGCGAGTAGACAACCGGTACCTGTAGGTGCCCTGCCTCCAACCCACGCACGGTCAGTGTCACCCGCCCTAAGAGCCCAGGACTCTAGCTCGTGAGTCCTGTCCCACACTACCCTGATGTGCACACAGGCCAGCGCATTTCCCGCCACCGTCCCCACCTGCACAGCGCCTGCTTGCTGGCATATCTCACCTCCTGTCTAGCCCCTTCATCCAGGTGCCCACTCAGATCCCCACTCCTGCAGCAGGTGGGAGAGGAGACCTGAGAACTTCCCAAAGATGAGAGGAAAAACATTTCTTCTTTCCAAAAGGCTGATGTCTTGCGTTAAAAGCCCCATCGATCATCCTTGGCTCAGAGGCATCTCTGCAGTCAGGAGGCCAGAATAAAACGCTCTCTCAGCAGCCCTCGGCCGCATTCAGACACGGAACAGACGCGGCAGTCGTACGTGCTCTAACCTTCCCGTCTTCCACGTGAACGCCACACCTCCCCACCGCCCAGCTCTAACCCTCCAGATTCCAGGTGAACACCACGCCTCCCCACAGCCCAGCCACCTTGTCCTCCTGCCTTTCTCCGGCTGTACACACCCCTCAGACAGATGCCAGTTGTGCCCTAGCTGTGCCTGCCTCACCCCTCCTTCTGGCACCCCACAGGTACAGCTCCACACCAAGCCCAGGGCCATCCTCTGTAAGCACAAGTGGACCACGCCAGCCCTGCCACAAATCCTGCCAAGGACTTGCGCCTGTTTTTGTGGCCATGGCATCGTGGCTCCAATCACCTACTTCAGGCCTACCACACAGGCTGCTCCCTCTGCCTGTAAGCGCCCCCGAAAGGAGACTCGGGATTAAAGGAGAGGACTCAGCCCAGCCACGCACACGCACCTCCACCGCCAGGCACAGCCTCTTGCAGACCGGGCACTGCACAGTTCTCCTCACTCAACTCCTTGGCGGAGCCAGCTCAGCTCCCCCATGGTGCAGAGAGATTTGCGGGGCCACAGTGGACAAGAATGGGAAGTGCCCATGAAAGGGGGCCCTGGTAGGTGCTGGGCCCCCCAGGATTTGTCCACAAAGGCCGCCCAGTGTCATTTTAAAGCCGTATGGCAGAGCCTGGGAAACACACTGGGGGCTGTCAGGGATCAGGGCACACCCAGCCGTGGGAAGAGCCTGCCTGTAAGCCAGAGAGAGGCAGAGGACTTCTGCACAGGGAAAACGGCCCAGGGCTTCCCTGGGGCATTTCTCCAATGACTTGCAAAGTCATGAGGAAAAGACAGGGGATACCAATGACAAAGTAATGTTAAAAATAAAGGCCTGTCCGTTTTTCTGTGAAGCCAGAGCTCCCAGGTCCAGTGTGGAGTGCCAGACCCCAGGGCACGGTGTCCTGATAATTAGGAGCGAAGTCCTCAGCTTATACATTTAACTGGAAGAAATGGACCTTTGGAAGCCCCATTCCCTACAAGAGTAGTCAGGTGTGCGTTGGGCACCAATTCTGGCCTCTCAGCCTCCTCCGCGCTGTTACCAGGGTCTTTCACAGGCACCGCCTGGAGGCTCCAACACCCCTCACCTTCTGACAATAAGCTGGGGCCTGTGCTGCCCCCTCGGGAGCCAGTGGACATGCCAAAGGTGCAGATCACCATGCTGAAATATGCTGGCTGACATAAAATATATTATTATTTTCTAATGTCAAGTAAAGTCTGGAAACAACCCAAGAGTTCCTGATACACTCATACACAGCTTTAAGGGAAGCTTTTGGAAAGGAAAAAAGCAGGATACATAACCATACCAGGCAGGCCATGTAACACCTGCACCTACATTTGCCTGGACAAGCACACTCTCTGGAAGGACACAAAAACCGGTTATATCCACTGCGTCTGGGACTGAACATTGGGTAGCAAAAGGCAAGGGGTAGGCCAGGCATGATGGCTCACACCTGGGATCCCAGCATTTTGGGAGGGAGGGGTGGGCGGATCACTGGAGCTCAGGAGTTTGAGACCAGCCTGGGCAACATGGCAAAAGCTTGTCTCTACAAAAAAGAAAAAAAAAAAATAGCCAGGCATGGTGATGTGCATCTGTAGTCCCAGATACTTGGTAAAGTGGGAGAATCACTTGAGCCTGGGAGGTGGAGGTTGCTGTGAGCTGAGATGGCACCAATGCACTCCAGCCTGGGCAACAGAGCCAGACACTGTCTCAAAAACACAAAAAAGGCACAGAGCAGAAAGCCAACTTTTCGCCCGTATGCTGTCTTGTACTTTTTGATTTCTGAGCCATGCAAACATATCACTGATCGAAAAAAGTTCATAAAACATTTAAAAGCCACTGAAAAACTAGGTATTTCTGCCGTTAGAAAATGAAATGCTTTGTAGCCTCCCAGCCCATCCTTCAACCCAGTAAGACTTCATCGCACCCCAAAAAAGTACTGGATTTTTCTGCACTCCTAGCAACACAACTTGGCAAATCAGGCCACTTCCATTGATTAGGTAGAAAGTGACTTAGCAACAAAAGGCCAAGAGAAAACGAAAGTCTTCAGTGGTGTGCTCTAATAGCAAAGCAAGGCCTTTGGAACAGACATGAAAACATGTATTCCACAGCCTAAGTGCAATCATCCTGCCTGCTATGCCTCAAAAACGGATCCGGAGAGGGTTACAGAGAAGGGGCTGCATGGAGAGCTGTGCCCATGATCGCCCCTTGTTACCACTCACTCAGCAGCTCTGCACAAGCCCCTGCCCACACTTGCTTCCCAAAGGCCAAGGCCCCACGAGAAACAGCAGCAGCAAGCTGTGAGCCTGGAGGAGGACCTGGAGGTCCCCTCAGCGGGGACCGGGAGCTTCGGAGAAGCAGGCAGAGCTGTGTCTGCCCCTGAATTTACCTCTTGGCAGGCACTGCTTCTGAGCCTCATTCCTACCTCCCAGGATTAAACGTTATAAATAAGCCAGGAAAGCACCCAGCACCTGCTATGGGGCCTGGCACCCTGATGGTCGATTCCATTACACACAGTCTTAAGTGGGAACCTATTGTCTCCAAGCCCAGACTAATAAAACAAAGAGATGAATTAAGAAGATACCCATCCTCAAGAAGCTGACCAACAAACTGGCCAATGAGATGGGGCAAGGACACCTTGAGAACCAAGAGGAATGTCCAGCCTTGGAGGGTGAGAGAAAGAAGATTGAAGGGTGAGAGCATTCCAGGGAAGGGCATTAAGAAGACTGTTCAGGCTGCGTGTGGTGGCTCATGCCTGTAATCCCAGCACTTTGGTAGGCAAGGTGAGTGGATCGCTTGAGGCCAGGAGTTTGAGAATAGCTTGGGCAACACAGTGAGACCTCAACTCTACAAAACATTTAAAAAAAAAATTAGCCAGGCATGGTGGTGCACACCTATGGTCTCAGTTACTCAGCAGGTTGAGGTGGGAGGACTGCTTGAGCCCAGAAGTTAAGAGGCTGCAACGAGCTGACAGCCTGGGTGACAGAGCAAGATCCTGTCTCTAAAAATAAATAAAACATAAAGATTGTTCAGGAATATCTGTGTGTGTGTGTGTGTGTGTGTGTGTACGTGGGGATCACCTGTATCACCCTTACCCCATCACCCACCTCCTAGAGCCACTGAAGTCAGGATGCTCAAGGGACATAACCTACTCAACCCCCAGCATGAAGCAGGTGAAGCCAGTGGAAAGGTGGCTGACCACCAACTGCAGACGCGGGCTGTAACTGCAAGTCCGTGTGGTCCGTGTTGTGGGCTGGCCACCTGGGCCAGTCACCTGGGCAGCAGTGACTCACTCCGACCCACACCTGGCGCTGTGTTCAGCTGCTGAGTGGGACACAGAGCACAGTGACAGTGTCCGTCCCTGCGGAGCTGAGAACCTGGGAGCAGCGTGAGCCCAGCCCAGGCTGAAGGGCTGAGTTGTATTTCTAGTCAGCACTGTGGGCTTAACATCTCCAAGAAGGTTGGGATGGGCCAAAAAGGGGATGATAAAACCAGCCCATAAAAAAAGCCAGCAGCCCTTCTTTTTCTTTTCTTTTTCTTTTTTTTTTTTTTGAGAGCGTCTCACTCTGTCACCCAGGCTGGAGTGCAGTGGTATGAACACGGCTCACTGCAGCCTCAACCTCCTGGGCTCAAGCAGTCCTCCCACCTCAGCCTCTCAAGCAGCTGGGACCACAGGCTTATCCCACTATACTCGGCTAATTTTTTAGAGACAGGGTCTCACCATGTGGCCCAGGCTGGTCTCAAATTCCTGGGCTCAAACCATCCTCCCACCTCGGCCTTCTCCCTCTAACTTTCTAAGATAAAACCTAAAAGACACATTCTCTTCCCAGGAATATAGCAAGAAGTGCCCGGTCACCAGTCCAAATTCCTCTCCTGGAAATACCAGAGGAGACCAGTAGGCAAACGCAAGAGGTGAGCCCCGCGCGTACAAAGGAGAGGAAGTGTGCCCACAGCTGCAGAACACAGAAACAAAGACCTTTACAAAGCAAGGAGACTCCATACCATGCCAGCAACTTTCACCTCCATTTGTCCAAGTATTTCTTGACCTAAATATTTTTTTAGTTTAATAGTCATTTATTCCTTTAGTTAAACCTCTACACAATCAAAATGTATTACTTAAGATCTTTTCTTGAGAAGAAATTTAGGTCTCAAGAACTTTTATGAATGAACTTGCTGAACTTGCTTCCTGGAAATCAATTAACTGAGCCTTTTGAAACCCCTAGAGAAGACAGGAGAAAATGGGTTCAGAAAAACGAGCATTTAAATTAAGTCAGCAAAGTCAGAATTTAGAATTGGGCAATTCCTTGTCTACCTTTCTTTTCTTGACACTCAAATTCACCCTGGAAAACAGCAGCCCAGTCTCCAGAAAGACGTCATGCCAACAAGAACGCGTTGTGGTGGAATCGCTCACAGCCACAGCGGGCGCACGAGGAATGCTATGGATTTTTAGGGTAATTTGGCCAGGAACAAGAGAAATAACTGCAGAAAACACATATGGTTGGAAACCATGCACTCGTATGACTTTTCCTTAAGCCTATGGGAGTGGACAGAGGGGGTAACCCAAGTTATTTTTAAGACTGACTGGATGAAGAATGAGGAACTTCTAGCCAACTATTTTCCCCACCAGTGTGACTGAAGGGATTCATGATCACAATTAGTGTTATGGTTAAGTATTTTAGGGTTGACTTCTAAGCTCACACTTGAAAGATATTTATCTAATGGTCACTGGCTTGCCAGCTTCCCACCCTAGCACTGATTGCTAGCTTACCAACTTTGAGGCTACTAACTTTATCTAACATTCAATTTCAAAACACACCAGTGTTAATACGATTACCAGTAACCAGTGCATGCCATGAAGCCATGGCACTGAACCAGGAGCTTTCTCCTTTTATGTGAACTTAAAATGGTACTGTGGAGACTGAGGCAATTTTCTTCAGCCTAACCCAGATCTGTGCCCCTAATTTTCTAAATATAATCATGACACAGTTAAGATGTCCTCCTCCCACCCTACAATTTCTAAAGCAAAGCCCAACTTTAAAAGCCTGTACCTGCCAAACTCACAAACAATCCCAGCCACTTTACAGTAAACAGCAGAGGATTGCCATCAGCCCAATAAAGCTGCAGGTTTCATCACATGCACCAGACAAATCCACAGGGCTAGTTTCAGTACTCTTCATTAATGAGTTTATTTTAAACCTATTATACCACACAGTATGTTTTATACACTGACATATAACTCCCTAATAAGATAAAGCAAAGACAAAAACGTTTATCTTATTAGAAACAAGATACACCATCACGTATTGTCTCAAACATTATTGCACTTTAACTTTCTTAATTTGACAAAGCATTCATGAAACAATCAGCAGACTAATTTTAACAGACAAAGAACACCTGTAAGCAGACATGACTGTCCTAAATTGTTTATTAGGTATGAATTCTACAAACTTTACTTATATTAGCGGTAACGGTGCAGCTGGAGAGGACTGCGCCTTCTCCAAGCTGCCCGGCGAGAACCACCAATAGTGTGGTGGAACTTACGGCCCTTTCCAAGGCCACAGCTCTTTCGGCCTGCAGATGTCGGCTCACGCATCTCCCTGTGCTTGTGGACTGGTTTGGTGATCCGTCGGGTGTCAGGATTTCTTCTGGTAGCTTTATGGAATGGATCAATGAGAATAACCTCAAAAAATTTGTATGTGGAATCTTCGCCAACCCAGTAAGAATTCAGGACTCTCGGAGCCCCACAGTGGCATCCAGCTCGCTTCTCTGCAACAGACTGAAGGCTTCGAGCAAACTTCAGCTGGTTAACACCATGATGGACAGGCTTGCCACAAGTTGTTCCCTTAGGAACTGGGCGTTTTCGGCCACCACGGCGAACACAAATCCTATATATAACGTAACCTTGCTTGGCCTTGTAGCCCAGTCGGCGCGCTTTATCAGGCTGGGTGTGGCGGGGTGCCCTGTGGAGAGCAGAGAGCTGGCGGTACTGCCAGCAGCGGACCCTCAGAAGAAATGCATGACATCAGACTGCTTCTTTCTCCATAGCTCCTGGATGTACTCGTATGTGCCAGTCTCGGCTTACCTGATGGCTGCCGCCAGACGGAAAGGGACATAAATATTTCTTTGCTCAAATGTGTATTGACTCTAAGTCAGACACTGTTCTAGGCATGGAGCGCCTGCCGCGTGGAATTTGCTATAAACATCACCCACTCCTTAAGCGTGAGACTGGTGATAGCATTCCAAGGAAAACAGCCTAGACGATGGGTAAGTTCCCAGGTCACCCATCTGGGACTCAAACCCAGGCCCTTCCAGGCTGCCCCAGGCAAGTACCGGTGGACACGGAGTCTACTTTCCCAGTGCAGGCCACGAGTTTCTCCGCTTTCCTCCCAGGACAAATGAAGAACGGCTGGCCAGCACCACCTTCAAGAGGAGCACACAGCAAGCAATGCGGCTCCCAGCTTGGTGCAACCACGCTCCTGTTCCACTCCCAGACTTTTCCTAAGAAAGGTAAAGGTGTGGGGCGTGGTGGGAGCCACACCGATCAATGATAAAAAGGCAAAGACAACCAAGTGGCCGGAAGCAGCTTACTCGCTGTCCACCCCACTCCCACTGCCTCTAGCAAATGGAGCAGTGAGGAACTGTGGCCCTCCTGGTGAGAAGGCCCCAGACCGGAGCTCGGCCACAGGCCCAGTGCTCCTTCCCCGCACAGGCAGCTCAGGCACCTATCTGCATCTAGAAGCCCACAGGTGGGAGGTAGCCTCGTGTCACTTGCCTCCTGTGAGGCACAGGAGGCTTTGAGGAGACCTGTGGCTATGCCAGCCCTGCCCTTCCAGAGAGGAGCAGCCCTGGGAAAGCAACCCCGGTCCCCGGGCCTCCTTTCACCTACAATTAGAGATCATGCCAACTTCTTCCTAGGGCCAGGGGACAGTGAAGGAGGACCAGGCATATTAGTCATTCGACACACTCTAGGCACTGAGTGGCAGGTCTGTGTAGTTGTGTGTGCAGGAGCCATCAGCTGCGATGACATACTGGTAGCCTGTTGTATGTCTACACTGTGTTCTTCAGTTTGATTTTGTTCAACATTTTTAAACATCACAGAAACACCTGGGTTTCCAGCTTCTCTTGGAATACAAGATCTATCTGGCCAAGATCTACTAGTGAGCCAGAGCTGCTGAGGTGCCTCTGGCCAGGGGTGCTCAGTACCCTCTGGCCAGGGGTGCTCAGTACCGTACAACTCCCTCCTCTCCACCACACTCCCCCACACCTGCGACATCAGCACTTCCGTCATCTGTTCTCAGGGGCAGATCCAGGTTTGGGGGGCCTTGAAGCTTACACAGTTTGGGGAATTCTCTTTAAGAAAAAAACTTAATTATGAACAAAGTTAGGTAAAAGTCTGGGGGCTGTGATCTGCGTCCTTCAGCAGAATGTAAAACTCATGGACAAGGACACTGTCTCTTCTAGTTACTGCTCTGTCTCTAGTGTCCACAACAGTTACTAGCACAGAGTAAAACACTCAGATTATTGAATGAAAGCTTTTCTCAATGAATTTTTATAAAGATTACATGAGAATTATTATTGCGCTTAACACAGAGGAAGGTAGGAGGCTGAGGAGACGGGCCCAGACACGTCCACTAAGCAACACAGAGCTGCGACTCGGACTTACGTGTCTGAGGCTGCTACCTGTCCCTGAAGGCAGAGGACAGCTGGAGAGGCAGGACGCAATCCTCCCTGACCCGGTGGGGCAGGTTCCCCCAGCCACAGACAGTCATCAGGGCTTTCTCAAAGCCTCTCAAGTGTTAAGAAATAAACCCGAAGTCCCCCTCCCTCCAGATCCTGTGCACTTCAATGCCTGTTTGCACTGCAGCAGCTACTCAGGGCTTCTGACTCTTTCCCTCCTTTGTCTCATTAACAGAAACTGCTGGCAACTTCCGGTTCCAAAAGTCGGAAGCCAGCTGAGCTACGCAGCACGACTCCCACAGAGACTGCCAGGCCCAGGAGGGCGGCTTCTTCTGAATCATAGTTACCTGGTACAGGGCACTATCAGGTGCCTGCCTAGTGCTACACCAGGCACTTTACCTACGTTTTACATCCTCCTCCCATAACCCTACAAGAAAGGTATCACGGCCGCCACCGTACGGCCAGGACACCGAGGCGCGGTGAGGCTAAGACGCTTCCTCCTGAAGGGACATAGCAATCCTGTTATTCACCAAGGGTAGAGAAGGCAAAATCCTGAATGCTTCCTCTAAATCCCACTTCTGAGGTGTAGATCTCCACCTCCCAAAAGCTGACATCGCCACATATATTCACATGGGTCTGACTCTCCTCGGAAAACACAAGGGAAAAGGGCCAGCCCTCTCAACTGTCACAGAGACATGAAAAACAAAGCAAAGCTCCTATGTAAGAAAATCCAACCTCCTCCACTGGAAATGTGCAGAAAGAAATAGTGAGGTTCTATTACCATCATCAATCACTGTGCTGAAAATTCCCAGTTCCACACACAATTAAAGGCACCCCAGAACTGGAAATACTTGGAGCCACTCTTCTTTCAGAAAATGTTACCCATGTAGCATCTGACACTAAAAAGTTAATCCCAGCCAGGCACGGTCGCTCACGCCTGTAATCCCAGAACTTTGAGAGGCCGAGGCGGGCAGATCACTTGAGGCCAGGAGTTCGAGATCAACCTGGCCAACACGGCAACACCCCATCTCTACTAAAAAAACACAAAAATTAGCTGGGCATAGTGGCACACACCTGTAGTCCCAGCTACTGGGGAGGGTGAGGCAGGAAAATCACATGAACCCGGGAGATGGAGGCTGCAGTGAGCCAAGATCACACCACTGCACTCCAGCCTGGGCAACAGAGCCAGAGTCTGTCTCAAATAAAAAAAAAGTTAGTCCTTAAAAACAGAATATCCAAGTCAAGGGAGCACAGTGGGCATCAGATACACATGAGCGCAAGCTCCAGCACTCAGAGATGCTGACAGAAAGGACCACCTCCATTTCATACCGGGGAGACCCACAGAAACAACTCAGCCCAACCAAGGCCACGGGTCACATGCTATCAAAGCTACATGCACAGGAAAGACCCTGCTCCAGTTAAGTCTCCAGTTCCAACAGCAAGAAAGGCAAGAACACAGCCACAAACCTGTCCCTGAACAGGAGTGCAGGGGAGGCGGCCATCATGTCTACTGTGACCTCGCAGTTCCGAGGGGCCGGCCGCAGAAGCAGGGACCCTCCCTGCACCGCATTCCTGGCAAGCCAGAACCACAGTCCGGGGAAACACCATGGGTGCACTCGGAGTTCTGCCCCTACAGTCTGCGAGGTGAAGGCAAGCAGGATGGAGGAGGCCGGCTGGAAGGCGGGGGCGGCAGGGCGGGCCTCCCAGTCACACGGAGGGAGGAGTGCAGGCAGTCTGGGAAGCAAAGCCTGAGTGACGGGCTTCCCGGACCTGGGACCCAGCTCTGCACCACATGCCGTCACAGGGCAGGCTACCAGTCACAAAACCCAGGGGACCCTGGACCTGGAAAAGCGCCAAGCACACAGCACTTCCTGAGTGCCTGCTATGTGCCAGGCCCTGTGCCAGGTCTGCCAGTGGGTCACAAGCAGAGACATGAAATTCATCCAAATACCTACACTAGAACCATCGCTCCAGGTTCACCCCCACTCACTTCAGTACTGTTGAAGACAAAAAGCAACACCCACGGCTAACTAACAATCTCACGTCCCCAAAAACTGATCTATTCTTATGGCCAGGTGAGGTGGCTGACACCTGTCATCCCAGCACTTTGGGAGGCCGAGGCGGGTGGAACACCTGAGGTCAGGAGTTTGAGACCAACCTGGCCAACATTTTATATCACTGTCTCTACTAAAAATACGAAATTTAGCCAGGAGTGATGGCGGGCACCTGTAATCCTAGCTACTCAGAAGGCTGAGGCAGGACAATCACTTGAACCCAGGAGGCAGAGGTTGCAGTGAGCTGAGATCATGCCACTGCACTCCAGCCTGTTGACAGAGCAAGACTCTATCTCAAAAAAACTGATCTGTTCTAAACCACAAGCATGCACTATGGGTTGGTTCCCTTGGAGTCAATGCCATTCAGTTACGTCAACAACTAGACCCTGCAGAAGCACCCTCCTCAAGCCCCAGCCAGCAACCTCTTTCTAAAACTCAGCTCCATCGTCCCCTGAAAAAGAAAACACCTGTCTGTGTGTTTGCATGTATGCAAAGGCACCAAAGAAGTCTGCTGAGGCTCACAGCGTGAGGAGCAGAAAAGAGAATCTTACTTTTATTTTACAGATATCTGCACTATTTTTTAAAAAATCAAGCAAAGACATATTACTTTGTAATTAAAAAAACCCTGGACAGTCAACAATAGGAGCTGGCCTGGCAGAGAGTGGTCCTGAGCACCTAGTCTGTACTAGGCCCAGGGGACTAGAGGGGACAAAACTGACAAAATCCCTGCCCCAGTGGGGGGGTGTAGGGCAGGGGGGCAATTAATGAATATGATCGGCACGGCACAGTGTCTCACGCCTGTAATTCCAGCACTCTGGGAGGCCGAAGTGGGGCGGATCAGGAGGTCAGGAGCTCGAGACCATCCTAACTAAGATGGTGAAACCCCATCTCTAGTAAAAGTATAAAAAATTAGCCAGGCGTGGTGGCACACACCTGTAGTCCCAGCTACTCAGGAGGCCAAGGCAAGAGAATTGCTTGAACCTATGAGGCGGAGGTTGCACTGAGCTGAGATGGAGGCACTGCACTCCAGCCTGGGCGACAAAGTGAGAGTCTGTCTCAAAAAAAAAAGAAAAGATACGCTCAAACCCTGTGGTTCTCAAGTGAGGCGTCTGGACCAGCAGCGGCACTGGCTAGAAATACAAATTCTTGAGCCCCTCCCAGACCTATGGAACCATCAACCCGGATGGGGCCCAGCAGTCTCTGGTTCCAGGAGCCCTACGGTGGCTCCGAGGCACACCTGTATCCGAGAACCGCTGTTCTGCATGGACACTTGCACTCAGAAAGGCGATTCCTGCTGTCCTACTTAACACTTCTCATCCGTTCCCGCTACCCAAGGAGTCAAACCACGTCTCCTGGTCTAGGACATCAGCTACGGGTGGGGCGCAGAGCAATCACTCCATGAAGGGGCATAACCACGACGACAGTGTTTCAGCCAAAGCCTTCCCAGCCCTGCCACCTCATCGCCAAACACAGACCCTGCAGCCCCGTGTTCCCACATCTCTTCAAATTCTTCCTCAACAGTCACATTTTATATATTACACCTCCATAACAACAACAAAATTAAGTCCATAATTTAGAAACTCACAAAGAAAACTCCAGGCCCAGATGGCCTTACTGGTGAAGTCTTCCAAACATTAAGGAAGAAATACACACACTCAGGGAAAAGACCTTTTACTAGCCTTCTCCTCCCTCATCCTGTCCCCTTAGGAAATGCATTACATCATTTGACAAATTTATTTATTGGCATCATTTACTAAGAAAGTGACTTACACAACAAGGACTTCCTGATGCCCCTCTGAGGATCATCTGACAGAAAGTCTGTATCGAGTGGGTGTAGGTGAGTACATGAACATATTTTTTTAAAATTCCCTTGTGAAAGTGTTTTATTATCTTTTTAATTTTTTTTTTTTGTTGTTGTTAATGAAAATGGGGTCTTACTATGTTGCCCAGGCTGGACTCAAACTCCTAGGCTCAAGCAATCCTTCTCCATCAGCCTCCGGAGTAGCTCGGATTGCAGGCCACCACACCCAGCTATTATTATGTTTCAATTCACATACAATACAATGGATTTTTTTTTGGTATACGATTCTATGAGGGTTTTTTCCTCTTTTTTGAGATGGAGTCTTGTTCTGCCACCCAGGCTACAGTGCAATGGTGCAATCCCAGCTCACTGCAACCTCCACCTCTCAAGTTTAAGCAATTCTCCTGCCTCAGACTCCCCAGTAGCTGGGATTACAGGTGCCCACCAGCACGCCCTGGTTTATTTTTGTGTTTTTAGTAGAGATGGGGTGTTTCACCATGTTGGCCAGGCTGGTCTCAAATTCGAGACCTCAGGTGATCTGCCCGCCTCAGCCTTCCAAAGTTCTGGGATTACAGGAATGAGCCACCACGCCCAGCCAGTTCTACAGGTTTTAACACATTGATAGGTTCATATAATCACCAGAGAAAAATCTTACAGAAACTTTTTGAGAAAACAGAAAATAGAACTCTCCCAACCCATTTTATAAGGCCAGCATAATTTTGATATCAAAATGAAAAAGAAAATTACAGCTCATACTCTTAAGAATATAGACAATAAAGTCCTAAGCAAAATATGCAAATCAAATCGATGATTAAATATATTATGAACAAGTTGAGATTATTCTAAGAATGCAAAGCTAATTTAACATTAGAAAAATACAATGTTATTTACCATGTAAAGTAGAAAACACACAACTATCAATAGATGCAGGAAAAAACATGTAGCAAAATACAACAGTCATAATTTTTTTTAAAAAACCTTTACTAGGACTAAAAGAAAACTTCCTTAATCTAATGAAGGTATCTAATAAAGAATAACGTATCTGATCAAAGGTATCCTATGGCAAACATCACACTTAATGAGGAAATAATGAAAGCTTTCCCAGAGATCAAGACCCAGACTAGGATTTCTGCCAGCTCCACTTCAATTCAGCACTATATGGCAGAGCCTGGCCAAGCAATAAGACAAGAAAACAAAATTAAATGTGTAAGAACTGAAAGAAAGAAACTTGTTCACAGAGAGCACAATTTTCTACAGAGAGGATCCAAAAGAACTATGGACAAGCTCTTAGAACTAGTAATTGAAGTTAGCAAGGCCCATTCACGAAACTTCACTGCATTAGCCACAAAAAATAATGAGTTCATGTCCTTTGCAGGAACATGGATGAAGCTGGAGGCCATCATTCTCAGCAAACTAACACGGGAACAGAAAACCAAACACTGCATGTTCTCACTCATAAGGGGGAGTTGAACAATGAGAACACATGGACACAGGGAGGAGAACATCACACGCTGGGGCCTGTCAGGGGGTGGGGGACAAGAGGAGGGATAGCATCAGGATAAATACCTAATGCATGCAGGGCTTGAAACCTAGAAGATGGGTTGATTGGTGCAGCAAATAACCACAGCACATATAACAAACGTAGGTAACAAACCTGCACGTTATGCACACGTATCCCAGAACTTAAATAAAAAATGCACTGCATTTACCACAATCAAACACTACCCAACGAGTCAAATCTATATTTTTTGACATCTGTAAAACCATCCCAAAATAAGAGTATCTTGGAATAAATCTAAAGAAACATAAGACCTTTATATTTTAAAAAAATAACACTACAAAATGTGGAGAAATGAAAGAAAATCTAAATAGAGGGAAGGACATACCATAATCAAGAAACAGAATTTTTTTTTTAAACAGTCTCACTCTGTCTCCCAGGCCAGAGTGTAGCGTCATGATCTCGGCTCACTGCAACCTCCGTCTCCCGGGTTCAAGCAATCCTCCTGCCTCAGCCTTCCAAGTAACTGGGAATACAGGCACCCGCCACCACACTCGGCTAATTTTTGTATTTTTAGTAGAGACAGGGTTTTGCCATGTTGGCCAGGATGGTCTCTAATTCCTGACCTCAGGTGATCCACCCACCTCGGCTTCCCAAAGTACTGGGATTATAGGCGTGAGACACCACACCGGGCCAAAAATTAGAAGTCTTCATGTAATAAACACTGATCTATAAATTCAATGCAATCCCAAACAAAACCCTTGCAGATTTCTTTGAACAATCCGCCAAACTGATTCTAAAATCTATACGGAAATGAAATCAAGACCAAGACTAGCCAAGGCAACCTTACAGAACAAAACAGAAAGGCTTACTCTATCAGCCATCAAGACCTCCTCCACAGCTAGAATAATTAAAAGAACGTGGGTGAAACTGATAAGTAGATACACAGAACAACGGAATACCTACGGTCACCTGCCTTAGTTCAGACGTTCGGTGGGAAGGATGGCCTTTACAATAAATAAACTGTAACTGCTCCCTCACACCATACATAAGATTCATTCCAGATGAATCAAGGATCTAGCTGGAAATGGCAAAACAATACAACTTCTAGAAGGTTACACAGTATTTCTTAAGCAGGACACAAAAAAGCTTCTAGCCATTAGAAAAAGATTAAGAAAATTCTGTTCATTAGGAAAACAAAACAAATAGAAAGCATTAAGAGAATGAAAAGGTAAGCAGGAGAGATCTGCAGTACGCACGCCTGACGAGACTCTTATGCCGAATATATAAAATACACCTACAAATCAATAAGACAACCCCAAACAGTTACTTCACAAAAGATGATTCCAAATGCACAAGATATGAAGAGCTCTGACATCTCATCAGTCATCAGGAAGAGGCAATTTTTTTCTTTTTGAGACAGAGTCTCGCTCTGCCCAGGCTGGAGTTCAGTGGTGAGATCTCAGCTTGCTGCAACCTCAGCCTCCCAGGTTCAATGACTTTCCTGCCTCAGCATCCCGAGTAGCTTGGATTACAGATGTGCGCCACCATGCCCAGCTACTTTTTTGTATTTTTAGTAGAGACGGGGTTTCACCATGTTGGCCAGGCTGGTCTTGAACTTCTGACCTCAGGTGATCCACCTGCCTTGGCCTCCCAAAGTGCAGAAATTACAGGTGTGAGCCACCACACCTGGCCAGGAGATGCAAATTAAAACCAAGACACCCCTACCTTGTCACCAGAATGACAAAAAGAAAAATAAACCAACAATACCACTTTTTGGAGAGGATCAAGAGTAGCTGGCATCCCCACACACTGCGAGTGGGACTCACGGGAGAGTCGCCTGTCCCACCCCAGGCACACGCATGCCAGTCACATCCGTGAGAACACCGTGATGAGCATTATCTATAACCACCAGACCCTGAACACATCAAACCTCCACACACAGGAGAATGGGGAGCGGGATACTCGCGTCACCGAAAACTAGACAGCACGAAACAGATGCTACTGCCAAGCAAACCCTACCAGGATCAGTCTGCCAACGCTGAGCAGACAGCCAGACACGAGAGGAGGACATAATGGATGAGTCCATTTACCTCAAGTTCAAAAAAGGGCAGAGCTCATGTTCAGTGGCAGACCAGAACAGGGGTTTCCCATGGGGAGTAGGGTGCTGATAGGGAAGGAACCCAAAGGAGACTTCTGGGGGTTCTAGGCACATTCTCTGTACCAATCAAGGTGGCAGACTTGCGAGTGTGTTCAGTTCACGCACTGAAGATCTGCATGCTTTGCTATTGTTTACATAAAATTTCAGTGCATGCTAACCCGGCTCAAACCACTCTCCCATGCAGCCTTCCTGGGCTCACATGCCCCCTTCCCACACAGTCCCTCTATGCTCCCAAAACACGTCCACAGTGATCTCTGACAGAGAGCTGGGGGCATTGCATTTGTGTTATTTGCACCTCACCTCCCGCCGCATTCTGAGTAGGCGGGGGCGGGCGGGCGGACTTCCTATTTGGTCTTTGTATCCGTATCCCCAGGGTCTGGCATAAAACCTGCCAGATAGTACTGGATTAAAAGGTATTCATTAACTAACCCTGAAATGACTCCACCACATGTGTTTCCACTGATAAGTCACTGAGTCCACAGCAAGACCCAGTGTTCTCCCTGAAGTTATAATCTCCTTGAAATCTCCTTCAAACACTAATATTTAAAAACAGCAGCTCTCTAATGTCAGCTTAGATTTTTCCTTTTTTTGTTGAGATGGAGTCTCACTTTGTCACCCAGGCTGGAGCGCAGTGATGCAATCTCAGCTCACTGCAACCTTCCCCTCCCGGGTTCAAACAATTCTGCCCTCAGCCTCCTGAGTAGATGGGATTACAGGCACACGCCACCACACCGGCTAATTTTTGTGTTTTTAGTAGAGATGGGGGTCTTATCATGTTGGCTAAGCTGGTCTTGAACTCCTGACCTCCAGTAATCTGCTGGCCTCAGCCTCCCAAAATGCTGGGATTACAGGCGTGAGCCACCGCGCCCAGCCTAGCTTAGATTTTCACAAGGAGAGAAAGACAGCAGAGGAGAAATGCCCATGTAACTTAGTAGAAAACAGTACTAAGAAAAATATTTATTCTTAATCTCCACCTGAATAGTAAGGAAAAGAGGAGAGGAAGAGTTAAAAATAAGTTTGTAACTATCACATTATGAGGTGTCTAGGGATCGCATTTCAGGGAAGGAATGAAATGACTATGTTCCTTCCATATTTGAAATCTTAAGAAGATGTGACCTAAGGTGGGAAGAGTATAATATATATGGGATTTAGAGTAGGCAGATCAGGAGCTCAAATTCCAGCTTTGTAACAAGCCACCTGCACTTTCGGCAAGAAATGAACCCCTCTAGCCTCAGTTTTTCCATCTGTGAATGGAGATATTATCACTCAGTTACCATCAGGGTTTGTGTCTGTTAACTGTGCTTATTAACACATAACACTAAGGGGCCGGGTGCGGTGGCTCATGTCTGTAATCCAAGCATTCTGGGAGGAGGAGGTGGGAGGATCACAAGGTCAGGAGTTCGAGACCAGCCTGACCAACATGGTGAAACCCTATCTCTACTAAAACAATATAAAAATTAGCCGGGCGTACTAGCACACGCCTGTAAGCCCAGCTACTCAGGAGGCTGAGGCAGGAGAATCGCTTGAACCTGGGAGGCGGAGGTTGCAGTGAGCGGAGATAGCGCCACTGTACTCCAGCCTGGGTGACACAATGAGACTCCATCTCATAAATAAATAAATAACACTAAGGGCAGTCTGTTAATTATATCGGGCCAAGCATCTCATCTCATTTAATCCTAACTGTATGCAGCCATGTCATTTTTTTCATTCAGTAAATACATATTGAGAACCAACTATGTTCTAAGCACTAAACCAACTACTGGGAATGCAGTCCCTGGTGACCAGAAATGTAGGTCCCCATCCTCATGGGGTTTGTCTTGAAGAAGAGAAAATTCAGAGACAGAACCTTGCCTAAGGTCATGCAGGAAAGTGCCTGTATTTGGGCTTACGTCTGAATGAAAAGTCCATTCTTTCTACCGGTATTTTTCAACTCTGCTGCCTGCTAGAATCACCCAGGGAGTTGTAAAACATCCTGAGGCCCAGGTCTCACCCCAAAGCAATGAAAATCAATCTCTGAGGGTAGAATGTGCATATTAATTTTTCTGTTTTCAGTTTCCCAGATAATCCTATTGTGCAGCTAGGCCTGAGAACTTTGCTCCTTAATAAGTCCTTCCCTTCCTATGCTATCTCATTTCTTTAATTCATGCTTTCTTTAATCCATGTGAATTTAAGATAACTCCTTTCCAGCAGTTTCCATGAACAGTGAATTATTTCAGATTTTGTTTTAAGCTACTTTACTCCAACATTTCTATTCACTCAAGAAAAATCAAACCATAAACACCTGCCTTACAGCACAAACCTTCCTAGTATCTTCTCATCTCCTGAATTTTCATTCATTTAGGGTGCGTGCTGATTCCTAACCCAGGAAGCTTCTAAAGCTCAGCGGTGTGTGCCCCGCCCTACACCCCAGCAAATCTAGGCCATTTCTCCTGGAACTCTTGTCTCCTTTCACATGGAAAATGCCTGACACAAAGTAGGGTGAAAACCTCCCACTCCCACACCAGCTCCAGGAACCTGACTACACGGCACTAGTGGACAGAACCAGGTCACGTACTTCTAGTGTCCCAGGGTCAATCAGGAACATGGGCTGGGGTTAGCTGGCGACTGGGGATGACTAAGACCCAGGCCCTGTCCTTAAGGAGCTCCAGGAAGAGCAAGACACCTGAAACACCACTAAAAGGAGGCTGCAGAGGAGTTAGGAGCAGAGCACACATGCCCTGGAGGCCACCTATGCCCTGGGGATGGTAAGAAGCTTCCGAAAAGGGCTGTCAGCTGTGCTGAGAAACAGTGATGCCGTGCCCAGCCAGTCCCGGGACGAGGAGCACAGAAGAAACCCAGACATCCCAGTATTCTGTAGATCACAGGATACTGTATCTAGAGATACTGTAGACCAGGGAGGGCGAATCCTCCCATGCCTCAACTGACAGGAACCAGGGGCCAGAGCCACAGCGAACGCCAGCTGCCCATCAGCCACTGCTTGAGCATGCTCGTTGGTAAAACAGAGCTGGGCTCTCACTACCAGTGAACTCCATCAAGGACAGAGGGCTCCTGGCAGTGGGAGGGAGGACAGGCCAAGCTGACCCCAGGGAGGACAGGCCAAGCTGACCAGGGCCCCGAGACGCTGGTCATGAGGCAGCAAGCCCCAGGGACTTGGTCCCAAGAAAATCATCTGAAAGGCAGGCCCCGCACCCCAAAGCACACAGGGAATTCTATCATCAAAACGCAGATGCAAAAAGCCATTTCCTTATTGCTGGACAAGTAAATGATTCACGGGATGAAATCCCACAAAGATATTAATAAGCATACAAACACGTTTTAATTATGCTGAGAAATGTTTCCTCTAAGTAAAAAAGCAGGACACCAAACTATAGAAACAGCATACATTTTTATCTGTTTAAAATTCAAAGTCTGCAAGGAAATAGAAAAAGGAGGAAAAATCAGGGGTAGGTGTAAAAAAGGACAAAAAATAGAATGACGCCAAATTTCCCTGCATATTTTTAAACAAAGAGAAGCTTTAAGAAACATATCTAAGCCAAAAAGATCTATCACAAAAAAACCCCAAACCCCCAGCAGAATGTGCCAGCTTCACAGACATACACTGCAGATGGGTGCCGCGCCCGCAATCTGAAACACAAGCGGCTGCAACCCCATATGGAAGCCTGAATTGTTGGGGGACGTCTGCTCTCAAGACCCAGAACAATAATATAATTTAAAAGAAACATATTTCGATTTAAAAGTTAAGTGTGCCAGATCTCTTTATCACTTTTTTTAGATTCATATTCACTCAAGGTTATCTGTTGACCCCCTGCACCGGCCAGGAAAACCGCAGAAGGACAGCATGGCCCCAGCTCTCCGGAAGCTCAAGGTTCCAGGAGGGAGCGGGGAGTGCCTAGTGCCATCCCAAAGAAGTTCAGGGACTGTGGGATCCACATGAAGGGTCTGGGAGGGGTTGGGGTGATCAAAGAAGGCTTCCCAGAGGAGGCGTCACTTAAGCTGAATCCTAAAGGAGAAAGAATTTGCCCGGGAGAGGCAGCAGAACAGGCAAGATGCAGAGCCGGGCGCCACCGGGTCTGAGCACTGGCACCACTGGTAGCCAGAGATGTGGGCAGCGGTCAGAGCCTGCATAGGCCATACCAAGTGATCTGGACCAGGTGGTGTGAACCACCACTTGGGCAAGAGAAAGAGAGGGGCATTCAACTAATCGACTTCAGGCATTTAATTCTCATGAAGAAGGGAGAGGGACAGAGGGAGGAAGGAAAAAACATCATAGCCATGGCTCCCAGTTATTCATCAAACCCATCTCCTCGTTGTCCTGGGCACAGTCCTCTTTCCCAGCTTTCCTCACAGGTAGGGGCAACCCTGGGGCAGCATTCTGGCCAATTAACTCTGAGTGGAGTGGTGTGCCGCTTCAGGCACGGCTGGCCTGCAGAGCTCCCACAATGGTCCCTACACCCGCTCTCACCTGCTTTGGCTTGATACCAAAGAACCCAGCACCCTGTGCTGAAAATGATGGGGCCACAGGACAGAAAGAAGCTGGGGAAACATGGCCTGGAAATAAACGTCCATTGCATTTGAAGCTTTACATATATTTCAAGTTTGTTACAGCTGCAAACATTCATCCAACTAACTAGATATTCATGTGTTTTTCCCAGGAATTTTGCCAGCAACTCAATTTCTTCTGCTTTAAAAATAAGTGCTCTCAAAGGAACCTCTAAAAGGGATAAAATCTGCCCATTCCAGGCAAAAACTTAGAGTGAATGAACGGCCAGGTATTGGAGCAAATTCATTCTCCTTTTCCCCCATGAGTTACCAGGGCAACTGTGACCCAGGAGACACTTTTCCTCATCCCACTCACTGACCCCTCACCTTCCGTCTTCCTCCTGCCTGGTTCTGCAGGACGTAAGGCAGGGAAGGCAGAGCCCATCCCTTTTGACCAGCCTCCCTGTGTTCCCCCTCACTCCTCCCACCATAGGAAATGTGTTTAACAACCAGATCTTAAACCTAGAAGGAGATTAGAGCTTAAAGTTAACCTCTAACTTTCAAATGCCTATAAACATGTACCTGTACAATACTTGGTACACACAGCCTGGGTTGTAAAAGCTTCTTGCTGGAGGTGAGGGGCAATGAACAGGAAAACTGGACTGTCGTGGGGCCCAAAAAGACTATTCTGCAACTCGAGATGACTCACCATTCTTCCATATATAGAATCTTACAGGAATCTTGAGATAAACCACAACTATTCACAACAAAGAATCAGCAAAACTGGAATTGAAACAGCTCGCAGTTACAAACCCAGCTCACGCAACATAAACAGGAACTGATTTGATGTGGCAATCTTCTAAGATGTGTGTGTGCATGAAAAGTATAGAAGGCATGAAATAATTCAGTGTTCGTTGCACTAAATACTCCAAAAATAAAAAAGGTGTAAACATTTTAAATAATCTCCTACTTAAGACAGAAAATAGGAGGAAACAGTTTTAATGATTGCGTTATCCTATGATACTACCCACTAACATCTATAAAGCAGAACAGATTCTCTACCCATCTGGGCAAAGGGAAGTTAATTTATGAGCAGAACGTGGCTGGTGGCTGAAGACCTGCTTTGCAGGAATGGGCCTGGCCGTGGGCTTCTCCAAACCCAGGTACTTCCGTGGTTCCACACGAGGTCTCTTGCATTTCACACTGATCGCCACCTCCCAGGCTGAACCTAACCTCACCACGGCAGGAGGAAGGTAGGTTGGCAAGAAACCTAAACACACACCTGGAGCTTCCAGGAAGACAGGGCATAAAGTTTCCTGAGGCTGCCAGCAAGCCTGAGGGACTTCCATGAACACGGGAGGCCTGACATGTCTGGAGCAAATGCATTCTCCGTGTCCCCCAACCTGCAAAACAGCCTTGATCTCTGTGCAGTTTCTAAGGACATCAACACGTTCCAGAAGCCAGGGCAGAAACACCGCCTTGGCTATCGGACAAGTCACAGGAACAGATGTGCAAGCTGAGGAACATCTTTTTGGGTTCAGTTCATGCCGTTCCTGAATGTTACCGACACTCCACAGCAAGTGCCTGCCTTCCCCACAGGAAGATGATGTCAGTAGCAACACAGAGTGGTAAGAACTTAAAAAGCTGCTTTCGGCTGGGTGCGGTGTCTCATGCCTATAACCCCAACACTTTGGGAGGCTGAGATGGGCGGATCACCTGAGGTCCAGAGTTCGAGACCAACCTGGCCAACATCGTGAAACCCCGTCTCTACTAAAAATACAAAATTAGCCGGGTATGGTGGTAGGTGCCTGTAATCCCAGTTACTCAGGAGGCTGAGGCATGAGAATCGTGTGAACACGGAAGGCGGAGGTTTCAGTGAGCCAAGATTACGCCATTGCACTCCAGCCTGGGTGACACAGCAAGACTCCACCTCAAAAATAAATTAAAAAATTAAAAAGGCCAGGCACGGTGGCTCATCCCAGTACTTTGGGAGGCCAAGGCAGGCAGATCACCTGAGGTTGGGAGTTCGAGACCAACCTGACTACTATGGAGAAACTCTGTCTCTACTAAAAACAAAAAATTAGCCCGACATTGTGGCACATGCCTGTAATCCCAGCTACTCAGGAGGCTGAGGCAGGAGAATCACTTGAACCTGGGAGGCGGAGGTTGTGGTGAGCCGAGATCGTGCCATTGCATTCTAGCCTGGGCAACAAGAGTGAAACTCCATCTCAAAAAAAAAAAAAAAAAAGCCACTTTCCTCACATACAGGCAAGATTCCCAACCCACTAACGGAAGGAAATGTCCCAGGAAACCCAGGTGGGATGCAGAACAAACACCTAGAGCACTGGCTGGATCACAGAACAGCCAAGCTGCTTTCACCCAGTCATTAACAGCCAAGAGAAGTCACTCATGTTCACCCTTTAGAACTGATTAAATCCTCTTTCTCCATTTTCCCCCTGCTGCAGCTCCTCCCTTAGGCAAGTCCACACTACCCTTCATTAGTTCATTCATTCATTCGTTCATGCAATAAACTGGGACACGGCAATCCCTAATACCTTCTAGTGAGCACAGCACCGGCTGCTGTTAACAGGCACTGCCCAGGCACGGCCTGCTGGTCGCCAGCTCGGAGACAGGTGAGCAAGGCACACGAACACAGAGCACCATGTCCAGCTGCCCAGACAGCTGCACAGAGCAGACCTGCAAATCTGTGGCTCTATGACTGCACTCTATGAGTCTCCACCAGGTTCTTGGTCCCCTCACAGGAGGGCACAACTGGCACCTTCAGAATACACCTGAGGGGTGTAGGCTCCTCCCCAATCACCTGTCATCTCCCATACTTAAATGTGCACTAGAGTTCACAGGGAGACCCAAACACTCCCTCAGGTAAGAACTTCAACCCCTGCAAGGCTGACTCCAGACAAGGCCCTCCCCACTGTACTGCCTGACCAGCACCCCACTTGCCACCTGGCCTCGGTTTCCTTCCCCTCCCCCGGGGCCGCGGGGCGGTTCCCTCTGCAGGTCTTTCTGGGCTACATACACTCCATTACTGATTCGCTCATTTCGCACCCACTGTGTGTGGCTGTTACAC
The DNA here is from genome assembly GCA_004027835.1 of Alouatta palliata. Lineage (NCBI taxonomy): Eukaryota > Metazoa > Chordata > Mammalia > Primates > Atelidae > Alouatta > Alouatta palliata. The sequence goes on along the minus strand of PVKV010003931.1, from coordinate 43,177 downwards.
ATCAAAGAGCATAAGGAAGGTTCAAGTCACAGATTGTCCCCCAGACCAGCACTGAACAACACAACTTCCTGCATGGTGGAAATGTACTAATCTGAGCTGCCCCACAGGGCGGCCACAAGCCACATGTGGCTACTGAGCGCCTGACTGACCGGAATGACTAAGAAATAGAATTTTCCATTCCAGGTAATTTTAACTAAATTTAAATATCTACATGGGGTAGTGGCTAACACTGGACGGCAGTTTGGTATTCCAGTAACTAAAGCATCAACTGTGCCCAATATATGATTCCAGGCTGCTGAGTGTGCATGAGGTGCTGCGGGAGCCACGGAGGGGCCGTTTCTCTGGGAGCTTGGTATAGGTCGTGAGGCCTGAAAAGCAAGGCCAGTCCCCGCCAGCCTCAGGGCCTTCGTCTCTACTGTGTGCTTCGGAAGAACAGGCTTCACCCACATCCCCCTCAGATCTTTGCTCAAACGCTGCTTTCCCACAAGGCCCTCCCTGACTCCCTGTGTAAAGTGGAACCCCCCTCCAGCTTTCCCACGCCACCTTCCCACCCCCACCCCACCCCTCTCCTCAGGGACTCCACCATGGGCCTCACAGCCTGGCATGGAACAGCCCTTACCAGTGTCTGCAGTGCGGTCTCAGCAGACTCTCACGCCATTGGGTGCTTTGATTTGGAGAAGCGGGTGTGGTGACTGTACATCCACTGGACTGAAGCGGGTGTGCTGACCACCACACCCCCAGGCCTGGGTCCTTGGGTAGATCATCTCTAAGGAAAGGGATGACGTCTGAATTCAAGCATTTGGCAAGCGCTTACTGAGTTCTAACCAGGCACCAGCATAAAATGAGCAAGAGGTCGTCCCTCGAGGAGTGCGCAGGCTGCTGGAGGGCCTGGTCGGATGGCACTGCGTATGAGAGGCGCCCCAGCCAGAGCTGGGAGCTGACACGCAGTGAAGGGAGCCATTTTCCGGGGGTACTCTTGTGGGTTCTTCTCATTTATGCAGCAGGAAAGGCGGGCAGGAAAGCCATTAAAGGAGGGGTCTCCAGGCCTGCAGGAAGACAGCAGGGGCTGCGGCTGATTCCAGAAGGTTCTTCCTGCTGGAAGATGCCGAGACCACCTGACGCAACTCTGCATTTCACACATGGGAAAGCTGTGTCTGCAAAGCGACCTGCCCCAGATGCAGAGGGAGTGGGTGGCAGAGCCAGAACAATGTCCACTACTAATCAGGAAGAGGCCACTGGCTGAGCCGGTGAGGGCTTCACTAGCATCTCTTGCCCGTGGTGTCCACGGCCCTCTCCCATGCAGCACTCAGGCCAGCCCTGAGCCCGGGGGATGGCACGGCTGCTGCACTACTGCACAACCAGGTCTTTGCTCCTGAAGCCTGGACGGATCCTCCTCAGACCACGGATGCAGGGGAGGAGCCCCCAGACCCGGAACAATGGGACACTGGCCCCAACGGGAGGCCAGCCAGAGCTGCACAGCTGTGGTGACAAGCACGCTCGCCCCGGCATCTCTCCTGTGCCCCGTGTGAATGTAGGATTCATGAGGCACACAGAAGGCCTTCGAGGCTGGTCCTCACACAGAGGCTGGAGAGGGCTTCCTGGCAGTGGCTAAGCACCTTCAGAAATGAACCAGGGATACGGATCTTCAGAGAAGCAGGGAGAAGTCTCCCTGAGTGAGTGAGCCCCACCTCTCTGCAGACCTGGTCCTGGGGAGGAGGACCTGTCAGGCTGGGGCCTGGTGGGAAGGCCAAGGGGACACCCACAGTGGGCAGCCAGCTGGGAGTGAGGCTGGGGTCCCTTGGGAGGGCCAAGGATGAAGAACAGGAAGTGACGCCTCACGCTCACATGACCACTGTCCCCGTTCCTCCCAGACATTTCCTCTTGACATTGACTCCCCCTTGCTATCCTGGCCTGGTCCTCTCCAGAGGATCAAGGGCGGTTACGTCCACCCAACGGCAGAGTGGCCAAGCATGGCACCACTGTCCCACACAGCTCCCTAGCACTGGGGCCACCAGGGAGCCCCCAGAAGGCAGATCTGCACAGCCAACATTCAGGGCTGATTCCTGCAGTTCTTCCTCAGACAAGCTCTCCCTGAGGATGGGATGCTATTCACAAATGGGGAGGCACTGTCTTATACCACGGGAATAAGCTCTGTCTTGGCAAGGCCAGTCCAGCAAAGCAGCACCTGCCACCAGATGCCCGGACAGCACTGCTGCCTCCCTCTCCCCACCCAGCACATGGGAGGAGTGGAACGAAGCATTTACTTCCTTTCTCCAACCCTCCTGGACCAGAATCCACGCCCTCACTGTAATCACCCTCACACGTCCCTGGGCCCTTTCTCCCTCTCCCTTTCCTGCACACACACTTAGCACAAGGACAAGCTTGCCCTGCACGTGTACCTGTGCAGGAAACATGGCTGGAGAAGAATGCACAGCACGATGACTGGCCCCCAACTGCCTAGCAGGGCCCTTGCTGTCCCCTGGCAACGCTTCCTTCCCTCTCCATCCATTCTCCCACACGCCTAAATGGCTTTCACACTGCTTCCAACCCAGCACTCCATCCCTACCGCTACAGCCGGGTTTGTGCCCCAATCCAATTCACATGTTGAAATGGTAACCCAGAAGCCTCTGGAAGGTGACTAGGTCATGAGGGTGGAGCCCTCCCTAGTGGGATTAGTGCCCTTAAAAAAAACACATTCAACAGCTCACAGACACTGAAACTGCTGGCACCTCGATCTTATGCTTCCCAGCCTCCTGTGGGAAACAAATTTCTGTTGTTTATAAGCCATCTAGTCTACAGCATTTTGTTTAAAAAAAAAAAAAGGCCGGGCATGGTGGCTCACGCCTATAATCCTAGCACTTTGGGAGGCCGAGGTGGGCAGATTATCTGAGGTCAGGAGTGCAAGACCAGCCTGACCAACATAGTGAAAGCCTGTCTCCACTAAAAATACAAAACTAGCTGGGTGTGGTGGTACATGCCTGTAATCCCAGCTACTTGGGAGGCTGAGGCAGGAGAATCGCTTGAACCCGAGAGGTGGAGGTTGCAGTGAGCCGAGATCACGCCACTGCACTCCAGCCTAGGCAACAAGAGCGATATTCTCCCTCAAAAAAAAAAAAAAAGCTCAAACAGACTAAGACACCCATACTCAGGACCCTGCTTCCTACTTCAGCAAAAACAAACCAAAAAAACCCCAGAACAATCAAACAGGAACTTCCACCGACAACAGCAAATGCTGTGGAGGATGTGGAGCAACAGAAATTCTCACTCGTTGCTGGGGGGATTCAAATGGTACAGCTCCTTTGGAAGACAGTTTGCTGGCTTCTTATAAAACTAAACATACTCTTACCGTACAGTCTAGACACTAAACATCTTGGTACGTACCCAAAGGAGCTGAAAACTTATGTCGACACAAAAATCTGCACACAGATGTTTATGGCAGTTTCATTCATAATTGCCAATACTTGGAAGCAACCAAGGTGTCCTTCAGCAGGTGAATGGATAAGCCATGAACATACATACAGTGAAATGTCACTGCGTGCTAAAAACAGACGAGCTATCAAGACAGGAAAAAAACACGGAGAGACTCAGATTTATATTACTAAATGAAAGAAGCCAATCTGACAATGGTTTCCACCTGTATGGCATTCTAGAAAAGGCAAAACTATGGAGACAGTAAAAAGATCAGTAGTTTGCAGGGGGTTAGGAGACAAAGACGGATAGGTGGATCACAGAGGATTGGGGGCAGTAAAACTCCTCAGTATGATACGGCCACGGTAGATACACATCATTACACATTTGTCCAAACCCACAGAGTGCACAGCACCCGGGGTGGCCCGTGATGTAGACTCTGGACTCCTGGTGGTAATGACATGTCAGTCAGTGTAGGCTCATCAACGGTAACAAATGGACTCCTCCAGTGTGAACTGCTGATGGGAGGGCAGGCTACGCACATGAGGGTAAAAAGGAGATACATGAAATTCTATCCTCTCTGCTTAATTTTGCTGTGAACCTACAACTGCTCTAAAAAATAGTCTCCGCCCACCCACGAGATGGGAGTCTTGTTCTGCCCAGGCTGGAGTATAGTGGCACAATCTCAGCTCACCGCAACTTCCACCACCCGGATTCAAGACATTCTCTTGCCTCAGCCTCCCAAGTAGCTTGGATTACAGGCACCTGCCACCATGCCCGGCTATTTTTGTATTTTTAGTAGAGACAGGGTTTCACCATGTTGGCCAGGCTGGTCTCAAACTCCTGACCTCGTGATCTGCCCGCCCTGGCCTCCACACTCAGCCGATCATTTATTTTGTAAAAAGTAAATATGCTAAAATTAAAAATATATATTCAGGCCTGGCACAATGGCTCATATCTGCAATCCCAGCACTTTGGGAGGCCAAGGCAGACAGATCACCTAAGGTCAGGAGTTCAAGACCAGCCTGGCAAGCATGATGAACCCAGTCTCTACACAAATGACAAAAATTAGCCAGGTATGGTGGCACATGCCTATAGTCCCAGCTACTGAGGAGGCTGAGGCAGGAGAATTGCTTGAACCCAGGAGGCAGAGATTACAGTGGGCCGAGATCGTGCCACTGCACTCCAGCCTGGGTGACAGCATGAGACTCCGTCTCAAAAAATAAAAAAAACCCTATATTCCCACACAAATAATGAAGCAACACTACAAACAATAAATTAGACTACAAGCATGGAAGAGGGGAAGAGAGGGAGACGAAAAGGGTGAGAGGGAGGGGAGGAGAGAGAGCGCCCTCCCCCAGACCCTCCTCCCCATCCACCCATGTCTCATCCTCTCTCCAGCTGAAGCCGCTTCTCTACTGAGCTCCAGATCCCTCCTTCAGATGCAGCTCAAGCATAACGCTCCAGTGACTCTCTCCTCTCCCTGATACGCTCGCCTCTTACTCTCTCACTAGGTTGTTTTCAAAGTAAAACAAACAAACAACAACAAAAAAACACCTGTACTTCTCCAATTTTAAAAAAGGAAAGATAAAATCACACCACTTCTGCCTCCAGCTATCACCCCATTTCTCTGCTCCACTCTGCAGCAAACCCACCAAAAGAATCACCTGCTCACTGCTTCTGACTTCTCCCAGTCTCTTTGGGTCTCACGCTGTCACCCAGGCTGGACTGCAGAGGCGCGATGACTGCAGTGGACCAATGCAGTGGACTCCTGGTGATAACGACGTGCAGCTCACTGCAGCCTCGACCTCCTAGGGTCAAGTGATCCTCCCACCTCAGCCTCCCAAGCAGCCGGGACTACAGGTGTATGCCACTACACCCAGATAACTTTTTCTATTTGTTGTAGAGATGGGGTATCACTATTTTGCCCAGGCTAATCTCAAACTCCCAGTTTAAAGTGATCCACCCACCTTGGCCTCCCAAAGTGCTGGGATTACAGGCATGAGCCACCACGCTGGCCCCATTCTCTCTTAAATATTTACTCCAGTTTCGCTTTTGCCTGCACCACTCCACTAAAACAGCTCTGCTCAAAGGTCACTGATGGCCTCTTCATTGCTAAACAGTCAATTCGTTTCATTTTCCTTTTTTTTTTTGAGACAGAGTCTCAGTCTGTCGCCCAGGCTGGAGTACAGTGGCGCAACCTCAGCTCACTGCAACCTCAACCTCCTGGGTTCAAGTGATTCTCATGCCTAAGCTTCCCAAGTAGCTGGGATTACAGGCACTCGCCACCACACCCAGCTAATTTTTGTATTTTTAGTAGAGACGGAGTTTTGCCATGTTGGCCAGGCTGGTCTCGAACTCCTGACTTGCCTCGGCCTCCCGAAGTGCCTAAACAGTCAATTCTGAGTCCTCATCTGCCCTGCCCTCTCAGCAACCTCTGCGCAGTTGCCCTCCCCTCGGTGACGCCACCAGCCCTGCCTTCTCGTTCCTGCTGCGTCCTCCTCCCCTCCCAGATCTCGCAGTGCTGGCAGACCTCAGGCTCACTCCTTGGCCTTCTTGTCTGTCCGCTTGTTTCCAAGGAGATCTCACCTGGTTTCAAATCACTTCCAATGCCAATGACTCAGTGTATACCTCCCATCCAGTCCCACTCTTGCCAGGGTCCTGTCTAGTCAGCTACTCCACCGCCTTCCTGTAAATGTCTAAGATGTCTCAAACTCCGCCTCTCATCTTCTCTCCAACTTGGCAACTCTATTTACCACTGGCTGAGGCTAAAAGTCTTAGAGTCATCTTTGCCTTCTTTCTCTTCTCTGCACCCACATCCAGGATTCGAATCACACCCTCCTCACAGCTACCACCCGGGCGAAGCCATCATCACCTCGTCTCTGGACTCCTGCGACAGCCTCCTAGCACTCCCTGCTCTGCCCTTCCCATGCCCGAAAGCCTCCTCTCAATACAGCACCTCAAGGCATTCTGTTTAGTTCTCAATGAGATCGCTACTCCTACGAAAGGCAGAGTTCTATGATTCCCTTTCCTGGATGTTCATATCCTGTAAAATCCCTCCCTCTGAACACGGGCCTAAACTAGGAATATGAAGGGAGAGTCACTCTGTGATCAGTCACTGTGTGACTTTAAGAAAGAGAGGTAGGCCAGGCACAGTGCATCACGGTGGTTCAACCCCAACAATTGGGGAAGCCAGGGCAAGAGGATCACCTGAGGCTAGGAGTTCAAGATCAGCCTGAGCAACAAAGTAAGACCATGTCCCTACAAAAAATTTTTAAAATTAGCTGTGTGTGATGGCTCCTGTCTGTGATCCCAGCTGTTCTGGAGGCTGAGGTGCAAGGATGGCTTGAGGCTGGGAGTTCAAGCAGCGAGCTATGATGGCAACACTGAAATCCAGCCTGGGTGACAAAGCAAGGCAAAAGAAAGAAAGAAAAGAAAGAAAGAAGAAAAGAAAAGATAAAGAGATAATTCTCAATGGGCCTTATGCAATTTCAGTGAGCCCTTCCCTTAGAAGCAAACAGTATTCTTTTTGGAAGGAGATTTAGAGGATAAGACGGACTCGACACAAGAGAATCCTTGTTGCTGGTTTTCAATATGGAGGGGCCACACAGCAAGGAATCTGGGTGACTTCTAGGAGCTGCAAGTGACCCCTGGCTGACAGCAATCAGAGAAATAAGGGGCTGAATTCATAGCTGCAGGCAATGAGCTGGGCCAACAACCTCAGTGAGCCTGGATGCAGGCAATTCCTTAGCCAGACCTCGGACAGGGATGCGGCCGCGGCCATGCTGGTTCATCCTGATAAGTGCCCGAGGGGAACCCAGCCACACTGTGATGAACAGCCACGTTGTTTAAGCCATCAAATGTGTGGTTATTTGTTATGCAGCAGTAGAAAACCAGGACACCTCCTCCACTCAACATTCTGCAGCTGAGCCAAGCACAGTGGTGCAGTAGGCCCAGCTATTCTGAGGTTGAGTCGGGATGACCGTTTTGAGCCCAGGAGTTCAAGACCACACTGCACTATGACTGCACCTGTGAATGGCCACTGCACTCCAGGCTGGGTAACGTGGCAAGACCCCACCTCGAGAAGACAAACGCTCTGCAGTGGCTCCCCATTTACTCTAAGTCAAAGCCAACATCATTCAGTGGCCTATATGCCCATACAGAATCTGGTCCCACCGACGTGACGTCCATCCCCAGGGCCTCTGTGCTCAAATGCATCAGGCTGCTTCGTCCTTCCCCTTCACTGGACCACTCTCCTCCCAACTACCTGCTTGGTTAACTTTATGACCAATACCTTCAGGCCTTTTTTGTTTTTTTGAGACAGAGTCTTGCTCTGTCACCCAGGCTAGAGTGCAGTGGCGCAACCTCAGCTCACTGCAACCTACATGGTTCAAGCCTCAATGGCTGAAGCCATTACCCTGCCTCAGCCTCCCCAGCAGCTGGGATTATAGGCGCGTGCCACCACGCCCAGCTAATTTTTGTTTTTTTTGTACAGACACGGTTTCACCATGTTGGCCAGGCTGGTCTTGAACTCCCGACCTCAGGTGATCTACCCTCCTTGGTCTCTCAAAGGGCTGGGATTACAGACATGAGCCACCACACCCAGCCACCTTCAAGTCTTTGCTTCAATCTCTCCTCCTCCTTCAGGCATACCTGACCAGCCTATTCACGGTGTAACCCCTCTTCTCCAGTCCTCCCAGGATGCTTCGATTTCTCCTCCTCCTTCAGGCATACCTGACCAGCCTATTCACGGTGTAACCCCTCTTCTCCAGTCCTCCCAGGATGCTTCGATTTCTCCTCCTCCTTCAGGCATACCTGACCAGCCTATTCACGGTGTAACCCCTCTTCTCCAGTCCTCCTAGGATGCTTTGATCTCTCCTCCTCCTTCAGGCATACCTGACCAGCCTATTCACGGTGTAACCCCTCTTCTCCAGTCCTCCCAGGACCTCGGACCACCTCTGCTTGCTCACTTTCTCCGCAGCTCTTCGGTCAGCCAGCACTTACCCTCCATCTACTCACTGTGTTAATCATCAGCGCCCTCTGCTAGAACATAAGCTCTGCAAGGACAGGGGCTTTGTTTTGTTCACAAATGAACCCCAAGCACCTAGAATAGTGCCTTGGCATATGGCAGATGCTCAGTAAATATTTTTTTTAAGTATGTATGGTGAGAAACATATTTAAGAACATAGTACAGTGCCTGGTACACAGCAGCCACTCAAAAAATGGATCGCTGCCAGGTGTGGTGGCTCACGCCTGTAATCCCAGCACTTTGGGAAGCTGAGGGGGGCAGATCACGAGGTCAGAGATTGAGACCATCCTGGCAAACATGGTAAGACCCCCCCCCAACTAAAAATACAAAAATTAGCTGGGCATGGTGGCACACACCTGTAGTTCCAGATACTTGGGAGGCTGAAGCAGGAGAATTGCTTAAAAACCTGGGAGGCGGAGGTTGCAGTGAGCCAAGATCACACCTGGCAATCAGAGTGAGACTCTGTCTCAAAAAAAAAAAAAAAAAAGGATCGTTATAGTTGTGATTTGCTGCCAAGAGAAAACCAAGGCCGGCAAAGCACAGAAGCAGCACGCCCTCACAAGCCCAGCTGTTCTTTCTGAACATGGCCTGACACGGCAGGGTCTGCAAACAGCATCTGCAGCAGTCACCAGACAACCTCCTGTGTGTCCAGCTGGCGTCCTACGGTTCCTTTAAGCCCTGTGTGCAGTGACACCATCAGCGGCACCTCTCCAGACGTGAACTGCAACCTCAAATTGAAGCTCAGCCAGATGTAAAGAAAGGTCTCGGGTCATGGTTACCAGTGACCTCCCAGGTGCTGAATCAACGCTAGGTACGAACCCAGCTGGGTAAACCAGTGACTGGAAAAAAAGTGCAGACATTCTGCAGTCGAGAGGTCATCAAGCTGCTGAATTCGCCTGGCATGAGAACACACAACCACGGAACTTCAACCCTTGGGATGGGGGAATCGAAACAGGGTCAGAAGACCCAGAGCAAGGCCGGGCATAGTGGCTCCCTCACAGATTTTTAGTGAGGAATAATGGGAAGCACCCTACAAGTTTCTTGCTTGCTAAAACCCTCCCTGCTTCTCTCTGGCTCAAGGCCTCAAGGAGGCACCTGCAGTGATCCTCCCGCATGTCCCTCCCCCGTCAGTGAGCAGCCCATGAAGGCTACCAACCCAGCAGCAGGCCTCGTGACACAGGCTGACTCCAGCCTCACTCCCACACTGTCAAATGCCTGGAGTAACTGGAGGAGGAAAGCATTCTCAACCTGCTGGCCTGTGACCGCTCAAGAAGCAAGTTTCCAACCGCCTTCCCAGGGAGGAGCTGCAGTACCCTGACAGACGCCACCCAGCTGGCTGCCCTGACCTGGCTTAGAGCTCCACTCACTTCCTCCCTTTCGCAGTGTCACAGCTCCAACAATGCCCTGCAAAATCGCCACTGCACCTCTGATTTCCCGTTCAACTCCTTTCGCTCTCCCAGCCCCGAGCTTCCCTCTTTCTGATCATGGTACACACTTTACAAGAGAAGGGGTGGTGTCTTCTGTAGAAACAGCATGCATGGACTTTGGAGTTAACAAGTGAATGTTCAAATCGCAGCTCTGCAGTCTGTGCAGTTAGCCTTTCTGAGCCTGTCTCCAGTGAGCTGTGAAATGCTTTAGAAAGACACTGAAGGGCCTGGCCCAGAACCTGAGCTCAGAACAGGACAACTGCCTTCTCCAAAGGGTGCTGCTCATCTGACCCTGTCAAGCTATCAAGGCAGCCCATCAGCTCCTGTGCAGATTTTCACCTTACCCTGTCTGGCTGTGACAGGCTTTGAGTCTTGAGTCTAAATGTGATCCTCAAAATCTTGCCCCATCTGGGTGCCTACCACCTCCCTGGTCTCCTCTCCTATCTCTGCCCCTCCTGAGCACCTCATGCTACTGGCACCTTCCCAGAGGGGAATGTTATGTCTTTCCAGGGCTGCGATGCCAACTGGCCTTCGAAAGTGCTTTCCACCCACACGAGGGTGGAGATGGTGAGGGATCAGCTTGTGCAAAGTCAGGGGAGCAGGGGAGAGCGCAGAAAAGGCATAGTTACAGTGATCCACCTCAATTCACTAGTGCTAATTCTAACATAGCCAAAGCAGGAGTAAATTACAGTCAGGCAATAGGAAAACACAGACTAGATATTAATGTGCCTGTGGTGTGCCCAGTGCTTCACGTCTATGTACACTCCCTCCCCACTTAATCCCACAACCTTGAAGCATGAACTTATTTCTATTTCCCTGTATCCTTGGGCAAAACACTTAACCATCTCTTGCCTCAGTTTCCTCACATGTAAATGAGAACTCCCAGTACCTACTTGACTTAGTCAGCTTTCAGTGAAGCATACAGAAACCACTCTAGGTATTTCAGGCAGAAAGAGATTTAACTCAGGGAATTAGACAATTTCAAAATTGCTGAAAGAGCCGAGGTAGTCGGCTCTAAGCTAGGCCAGCAGGAGCAGCTCCCTGAACAGGAGAGAACTGACGCACCAGGGGAGCGGCCACATCTGATGCAAGAATACCACGGGACTGGGAAGCCACCACGGCTGCCTGTGACACTGGCTCCCCTACAGCTGCCTCAACACCCAGGGAGTGAAGACAGCCCGGGATGACACTGAAGGAGAGCCTCGGGTCTCTGTGACATCACCAGGCAGCAGGAAACAGCCAGAAGGACAAGAAAGACGGCATCTGCCGAACTGCTGCCTCCAATCTCTCACATGGGAGAATCTGATGGTATCTAATGGAGATCCAGAACCCTAGCTGCAAGAGACTCTGGGAGATGACTGTTTTTAACTCTCCAGCTGCTACAGTACAGGAGGGCAGGAAGGAGGTTGACCGGGAGGATGGCAGGCCAGCCACCAAATCCCACAGCACACGACTGCAGATCGCTGCTGAGGATCAAGCAAGGCAGCCTTGGAGAAGGGAAGAACAGCATCTAGCAAAAGCTGAACGTTGCCTGCTCTTCCCTGCACTGGGCACTCAGGCAGTCACGTGTTTCCAGCTGCATCCCCCCGACTGGTGGGCTAACTCACCTTCCCAGGGTGAAAGCCCCCAGCAGGTTCCTTCCTTAGCACTGCTGTCACTTTCCAAAGAATCAAATCCCAAAAGCCTAGCTCACCACAGGAACCGAAATTCTGGTTGACTACTTTTACATCCAGACAAAGTATCCATTTGAAGATGTATGTTTCTTAAGTCAGTGGTTTCAAACATTTTCATACAGCTGAATCTTAAAAAAAAAAAAAAAAAAAAAAAAAAAAAAAGTAAAATCCTGTGTGAAACCCCAACAAAACCAGAGAGCAGGGCCAGAAATCTAAACTATTCATTGGGTATGTGCTCTGCCTGGCAATTTACTTGTATTATCTCATTTAACCCTCACATTGACTCCTTTTATTTTTTTTTGAGATGCAGTCTGGTTCTGTCACCCAGGCTGGAGTGCAGTGGCGCAATCTCAGCTCACTGCAACCTCCACCTTCCAGGTTCATGATTCTCCTGCCTCTGCCTCCCAAGTATAGCTGGGATTACAGATGCCCACCACCACACCCAGCCAATTTTTGTATTTTTAGTAGACACGGGGTTTCACCATGTTGGCCAGGTTGGTCTTGAACTCCTGACCTCAGGTGATCCACCCACCTCGGCCTCCCAAAGTGCTGGGATTACAGGTGTGAGCCACAGCACCTGGCCCCCTCACATTGACTCTTTACAAGAGGTACAATGAACCCCATGTCACTTAAGTACACACTGGGGATCGCAGAGGCTAAGTGACTTTCTCCAGATCACACAGTATAAAAATGGCAGAGCTGAGGTTCAAACTTGGGTCAGAGCAGCTCCCGCTCTCAACCACCACATTCCTCTCCGCCTGTGAATTACACTTGGTGCCAGGGTAAACCAGACACAGACTCTGCCCCCAAGGAGCTCCCAGACGCATCAGGAAGCGGTCTGGAAAAACCCATCATTCCGGTTCTTTAAACACAGCCAGGTGCCCCCCACCTCCCAGCCTGCCACAAGCTGTTCCCTCTGCCCCACACCTTCACTGGGCAAGCTCCTTCTCCTTCACTGCAGTTCAAACACCTCTCCTCAGCAAAGGGCACTCAGATCATCTCTTCTGAGAGCTCCATAAAGGGGCTACACAAGAGACGATGTACTTGATCAAAGCTAATTATTAACTTCTAGACCAATGTGGATTAGGAAATTAAACCCTTGGCTTCATAGAACCCAACCCTATAATCCTGTGGAAAATAAACCCGCCACAAGCATGTGACTTTCTCTTGCACTTGCTGTCCAGGTTTCTAGATAAATACTGCTAATCTACACTGGGTTATATGATCCCTTAACACGGTCCCTCTCTTCTATACAAATGAAAATCGTCCTCAAGTTACGCTAGTAAGTTTCCTTCAAAGAAGGAAATCCCAACGTTTATTCTCAAAGGCTGAATGATTCTGCCAGCCCCTCCCTGGGGTATCTGGCAACGTCTGGAGACAGTTTTGGCTGTCACAATCGGAGAAGTGCTGCTGGCATCACGTGGGTGGAGGCCAGGGAAGCTGTAAGGCACTCTCCAATGCACAGGACAGCTGCCCACAACAAAGCAGCGTCTCTCCCAGAACGTCGGCCAGTTGGAGCGGCCCTGCTCTGACTTCTTCAGCAACAGGCTGACTGAGACCAGCACAATATGGGAGAACTAGACAAAGCCTTAGAAAACTTGTTTTTTAGAAATGATAATATTTCTGTTAGAATCATAGAAAGCTACTACTTCCGGAGTGCCAGGGAGTTAAATGCCCTACCTATTTGATCTCTAACCATATACAGTAGTTTTATCCCCTACTTAAGGCTCAGACAGGTAACATGCCCAAGGTCACACAGCGATTAAACAGGAGGGCTCACGATGAACCCAGCCAGCAGAAACTCCTGAACCAGCACTCCCAGCTGCATTGCCACCCCTCCCCGCCCTCAGTGACAGCACTCATGCCTGCCCCCACAGCCCCTGAAATGCCTTGTCTGTCTACTGCATCAGACTGTGAGCTCCGTAGGGGCAGGGACTCTCTCTAAAGCTCAAGCTGGAGTCTGGGACAGAGGTGCTCGTGACAGTGCAGGTGGCAGTGTGGGTGAAGGACAAATACAACCCGGGCCTGCAGCTTTTGGTCAGGGCTGGCCAGCCCTCCTGTCACTCCCCTGCTCCCATCTCACCCAGGCCACCTCATCCAGCAGCCAAAGTCATCCCAGCCCATCTCCACTCTTCCTCCGAGCATGTTCTCCTAGGCTACACTGTCCACATGTCCTTTACAACCCAGAGACTGACCCACTGAAGACAAGGAAAACAGAAGGCAAGAGAGTGAGAGGACAGAGTGGGGAAACAGGATGGCTCAGAAGCCAGGGCTGGGAAGCCCAGAGGGCCAGCTCTAGCCCCAGCCCCGCCCTCAACAAAGACTCACAACGTCCATAGCCTTGTGGGTACCTGCTGTGGGCCAGGCCCTGGGCTGAGCTGATGAACATTCGCTGTAACTCTACTCACCCGTAAAATGTTTAGTGAGCTCTAAAGATTCTGGCACTGAAACCCTTTCCCCTCAAAGAAACTCTAGATAGAAACTCTTCTCTAACATTTTTAAGACTCTAGGACAAAAAAACCCTAGACTCTGCCCATGCCATCAGTTGTTTTGAGTCACTTTTCATTATATTCCATTATCTTCCCAAAGGTAATTCAGAGAGGCTCACAATAACAATTTCACAGCTGTCCAAAGAAAGATAAGGAGACAGGAACCAAGGAATAAGAGAAAAGACACTTGTTTTCTACGGCACAAAGCTGAGTGTGACTTTCAAGAAACAGAAGCTTTAGAAATGATCTAGAAACTGCATAACCAGCGATGCTTCCTTTCAAAGGGGAAGAGGATCCAATACACACAGCTCAGTCAGCTGAATCGCAAAAGCGGCAAACAGAGCAACGTGGCTATGATCACCAAAAGCAACCAATGCTTCAAAGTTTACTACATGTCTGGATTTGCGTTAAATTTCTCACATCCTAACCCACTTAATCCCCACTGCCACAGAAGGAAGGGCTCATTATCCCCAATTCTCAGGTGAGGCACCAGAGACAGAAAGTGCGGAATAAGGTGAGCAGGTGACATCTGTCAACAGCATAACGGGCACACAGGCCCAGCTCCTCCATGCACTGTTTTCAGGATGAGAAAACTGACTGGGAGGTGAAGGAATTTGCTGAAGGCCACAGAGCTGGATATGGTGCGGGTCGGAGGAATTTCAAAGCCACACTCCTTCCACCATGCTGCTTCCCGGCGAACCCCATTTGCAGCAAGGTTTCCCAGATTTGCCAAGAAGCCCAGGTATTCTGAAAACCCATCCTCAGGCCCTTCTCACTGAGCTTCTGATTCTTATGTCTGGACGGATCCTGAGGACTACATGGAACAGGGACCGGGTGGCATTCATAAGCAGGGACAGCTGAACGCACTCGTCTGAGCACAGGGTAGAGTTCCGCCACACAAATCTAACTACAGCAACACCACGACACAGCTACAGCCTCAGAAGAGATAGCGACAGGGTCTCCCCCAAAGTTCCCGGGTTCCTCCCACTGAGGGCGATCGCTGGGTTACTGCGTTCTGAGACCAGGAACTCCACTCGTGGTACCAAGACACGTATCTGTCAGTACACTCGAGAAGACAGTTTCCCGACAAAACCACGGGCCACACCACAGATCATTTTGCTCAGGACTGGTCTTAGGCTCGTTTGAGATGATCCCATTTGCTGATGCAGCAGCTGAGGCAGTGACACGTTAACATGTGTGGCCACAGTCACAGAGTGTCTAGCGGACTCCAGCCAACACACCACACCACCTTAAAGGGACACCCAGTACTGCAATGTCCGACAGGGGTTCTGCTACAGACACGTATGGGGCGACCAGGGTCCACTGCAGAAAAACGTTCCCACCCGTCAAGCCTGGCCCCAGAGCCCTCCAAAGAGCAGCTATGGAGCAGATTGCTATTCTTTTTTGTTTGTTTGTTTTTTGAGATGGAGTCTTGTTCTGTCACCCAGGCTGGAGTGCACTGGTGTGATCTTGGCTTATCGCAGCCTCTGCCTCCCGGGTTCCAGAGATTCTCCTCCCTCAACCTCCCAAGTCGCTGGGATTACAGGCATGCACCACCATGCCTGGCTAAGTTTTATATTTTTAGTAGAGACGGGGTTTTGCCATATTGGCCAGACTGGTCTTGAACTCCTGACCTCAAGTGATCCATCCACGTCGGCCTCTCAAAGTGCTGAGATTACAGGCGTGAGCCACCGCACCCGGTCACAGATCTCAATTCTACACATACTCTCCACAGCCCCCATGCCCCTCCTCCCAGCACACCACAGTTCAATAGTTCACATTTGCTTGTGTGATTGAGGTGTCCACTCCCACCACTTCCAGGCTACAAGCCCACCCTAAGTCATAACCCAAGATCATTTCTCTCACCGTATTACCCCACCTGACTGGCCTAGAACAGGGCCTAGGAAACAGGCACTCCTTGAACAAAAGCATGAGAGCACAAATAAGAGGGAGAAGCTGAAGGCACAGCCCCCACGGGGCTTCAGGGAGACACAGCAACTCCAGCACCTGGGTGACAAGGCCCCATGGGGACCGGCTGCATGGCCGGGCCCAGCACGGGTGGGAATGAATGTGGCTGCAGTGCAGCAAAGCACACACCTCCACAGCAGGGGCAGGGCCAGGATGGGCACACGATAGCACAGCCATGCAGAAGCACGGGGACACAGCTGGGACACCCAGGATGCCAGCACTGCACTACACCAGTGAGGGCTGGCACTAGAAATGGGAGTTACTGGCTGGGAGTGGTGGCTCACGCCTGTAATCCCAACACTTTGGGAGGCCAAGGCGGGTGGATCAAGAGGTCAGGAGATGGAGACCATCCTGGCTAACACAGTGAAACCCCATCTCTACTAAAAATACGAAAAATTAGCCAGGCATGGTGGCAAGCGCCTGTAATCCTAGTTACTCAGGAGGTTAAGGCAGGAGAATCGCTTGAACCCGGGAGGCGGAGGTTGCAGTGAGCCAAGACTGCGCCACTGCATTTCAGCTTGGTGACAGAGCAAGACTCCATCTCAAAAAAAAAAAAAGAAAAGGCTAACGCCCTTTTTGGCCTTAGCCCACCTGCACCCAGGTGAATTAAAAAAAACAGAAATGGGAGTTACTAACTGCCATCACCCTCACCAGTGCCCTCTGTTTGGCCCAAGAAACGTTCTGAGTGTACAGGGCCCTGCAGAGGCTCAGGCTGCTGATTTGCTAACACTGGCCACCCGTGGGACAGCCACAACAGGTTGGAGGCCAAGAAGTGACAACAGACTGCAAATGAGCCAGGGACACAGAAGACCAGAATCTGCAACAGACCAGTCCTGCACAGTCCCACAGGATCCCGGGCTACCACGAAGAGGCCCAGTTATGGGTGTGAGACAGTGCCTGCCTAACAACACAGAGAACACACAGCACATCTGAGACAAGAACAAGGCAACTGGCCAGGACTCGACAAGCTCTTCTGGCGGGCAAAGAGAGCATTACCTGGTGAAGAAGCTACTAAATGGGCCCAGTATTTTCAGTTTACTCCCCTCCTCAGCCTCATGGACACAGTCCTGCTGGTGTAAGCCACTGGTTTCCTTGACAGAGCTCAAGGTGACGTTGGTGAACTGTGGGTCATCGTCATTCTCCAGGGTCACAATGGCACTGGAGCTGCTCGTGACCACAAGGTCCAAGATGTCCTCATTGCTGACGGACAGCGTGGTGGACAGCTCTGTCCCGAGACTGGACACGCTGCAGATGGAGACGTCATCGCTGCGGGTCAGGGCTTTGGAGGTTGGACTGTAGAGCTTCACTGAGTCATAGCCTGTCCTGGGGAACGTGGAGGACTTCCGCACGCTCTGTTCCCGCTCGGTGCTGCTAGGAGCCGGTGGCGCACAGGACGGCAGTGGGCAGGCACTCTGGAAGGCCCGCTCAGGGACGATGTCCGAGTCGGACTGCTTCCTCCTCACGTGGACTGCGCTGCAGGGCACAGGCTCCGGGTTGCCGATCTCCAGGGTAGGAATCCCCGAGTCCACCGACTGAAGGCTGTGCTGGTCTTCTAGAGCCCTGAGTTTCAGCTTGGGCCCGTACTCAGGCGCCGAGAGGAGTCGAGGCGCCTTGAGATGGACGTGTTGCAGGTTCTGAAGAGGGTTTCCTGGTCGACCATCCAGAATGCCCATCAAGGCTATGCCATTTGTAGAGGTGGAGAGTTTTCCATCAGTCATCTTGGTCCAAGGAGAAACTAGAAAAAACACAAACATGGAAATTAAGGGAGAAAGCCTTGAAAAGGTCCCACATCCCCACATAAAGTCCAGAAGCTAGAGGATTTTTTTGAGAGGGAGTCTCGCTCTGCTGCCCAGGCTGGAGTGCAGTGGCATGATCTCAGCTCACTGCAACCTCCACCTCCCGGGTTCAAGCAATTCTCCTGCCTCAGCCTCCCAAGTAGCTGGGATGAGCACTACCACGTCCAGCTAATTTCTGTCTTTTTAGTAGAGATGGGGGATTTTGCTATGTTGGCCAGGCTGGTCTCCAACTCCTGACCTCAAGCGATCTGCCCACCTAGGCCTCCCAAAGTGGTAGGATCACAGGCGTGAGCCACCACACCTGCCCTAGAAGCTACAGCTTTATCATACACTGTCATGATATAACACAGCAGGAAGATAACCGAGACAAAGGATGTGCCCAAGGTACAAATGATCGTCACCACCCCTACCAGTCACATCTCCATCCCCAGGACAGCACTGGGAGCCTGAGCACTGGGCTTCAGGGGTGGGGACTGGGGTTTTTTTTGGGGGGGGGGGAGTGGTTAAATGATAAAGAGGATATCTCTGTCAAAACATGTCAATCCATAACCCACACGTAAGTCAAGGATCTACTTGTTCTGAGGCAGCAAAAAATCCTAAGATATCTTCATTAAGATGGAAAACAACAACAAAACAAATTATGTATGCCATCTGCAGCAGCCAGACCTCTCCGTAAATGTTTCAGTCACACTTACTCACATCTACGAGGCTGGGCGTAGTATCCCCTTTACCACGGAAGAAACTGAGGCTCAGCAAGATTAAGCAACGGGTCTGAGATCGCACTGCTGTTTAACAGCAGAGCTGGGATCTACGGGACCCCAAAGGAGATGAGCGTAGGTTACAAAGGCTTGGTTTAGGATTACATAAACCCAGGTCAGGAGGCCCGCTCAGTAAAGATAAACACCAACAAAGCAAGAATAAAGACCAGAACCTCCGAGGTTTGAGTGAGAAGAGTCAAAGCTGTCTGTGCAACCTGGGCAACACAGCAAGACCCTGTCACTACAAAAAACTAAAGAAGGCCGGGCGTGGTGGCTCACGCCTGTAATCCAGGCACTTTGGAGGCCAAGGCGGGCGGACCACCTGAGGGCGGGAGTTCAAGACCAGCCTGACCAACATGGTGAAACCCCATCTTTAATTAAAAAAAAATTAAAAATAACTAAATAAATAAATAAAAACAGCTGGGTGTGGTGGCACATGCCTGTAGTCCCGGCTACTCTGGAGATTGAGGTGGGAGGATCACTTGAGCCTGGGAGGTTTAGGCTGTGGTGAGCCATGATTGCACCAGTACACTCTGGCCTGAGTAATAGAGAAAGACCTACAAACAAACAAAATCCGTTAATCACACGCACACATCTAAGGCAATGTGTAAAGTTCTCTGGCATGGCCCGGCACAGTGGCTCACACCTATAATCATAGCACTTTGGGAGGCCGAGGCGGGTGGATCAAGACCAGCCTGGCCAATGTGGCGAAACCCCATCTCTAGTAAAAATACAAAACTTAGCTAGGTGTGGTGGCAGGCATCTGTAATCCCAGCTACTAGGGAGGCTGAGGCAGGAGAATCCCTTGAACACAGGAGGCAGAGGCTGCAGTAAGCCGATATCATACCACTGTACTCCAGCCTGGGCAACAGAGAGAGACTCTACCTCAAAAATGAAATAAAATAAAACATAAAACAAATTAGCTGGGTGTGGTGGTGCATGCCTGTAATCCCAGCTACTCTGGAGGCTGACGCAGGAAAATCACCTGAACCCGGGAGATGAGACTGCAGTGGACCGAGATTATGCCACTGTACTCCAGTCTGGGCAACAGGGCGAGATTCCAACTCAAACATTAAAAAAAATTAAATATAAAGTTATCTAACCAGGCACAGTGGCTCATGCTTGTGATGCCAGCACTTTGGGAGGTAGAGGTAGGAGGATCACTCAGGCCTAGGTATTCAGGAGCAAGCCTGGGAAACAGTGGAAGACCCTGTCTTTAACATAAATTTAAAAATTAGCTGGGCGTGGTGGCACGTGTCTGTGGTACTAGCTATTTGAAAGGCTGAGGTGGGAAGATCACTTGAACCTGCCCAGGAGGTCAAGAATGCAGTGAGCCCCGCTAACACCACTGCACTCCAGCCTGAACGACAGAATGAGACCCTGTTTCAAAAAAATAAAGTTCTCCAGCCTAAGACAAATCAGGAAGGGCAGGTATGAGGCAAGCTAGCCTGGAGAATACAGCCCCCAGCACACTGAGAACTCTGGCATAAACTGCTACCTACCTTTTATTTTTATTTAAAATGGCCAGGTGCGGTGGCTCACACCTGCAATCCCAGCACTTTGGGAGGCCGAGGCAGGTGGATCACTAGAGGTCAGGAGTTCAAGACTAGCCTGGCCAACATTGTGAAACTCTGTCTTTACTAAAAACACAAAAAATTAGCTAGGCGTGGTGGCAGATACCTGTAATCCCAGCTACTCAGGAGGCTGAGGAAGGAGAATCGCTTGAACCTGGGAGGCGGAGGGTGCAGTGAGCCAAGATCCCACCACTGTACTCTAGCCTGGGCAACAAGAGCAAAACTCCCGTATAAAAAAAGAAAGAAAGAAAAAAAGAAATCGAGCAGTGCGTTTAAATCCGGTCCATACGCTAGAACAACATGAAGAACAAGGCTTTGGACTCAGACATTCCTGGGCTCTAATCCCAGCTCCACTCTATTGCCTTGGCAGAATTAAATTAAGTACCACAAGAAAAGCATTTAATAGGCACCTGGCCCCCAACAGGCACTTTGTTGGTAGCTGCGATCATCAACAGAGAGGAACTGAAGGTTTCAAGCACAGAGAAAGAATGATAACCACTCCTTCCTGGGTGTCGTCTTAGCTTTTGTAAGGAGCCTGCATGTTCCTACTTCAGGAAGCCTGGCCTGCCTCTTAGTGTCAATACGGCAAAAGCAAATTCATTAAAAGCAGAAAAAGGGGAGCCACGTACAGTGGCTCATGCCTATAGTCCCAGTTGCTTGGGAAGCTGAGGCAGGAGGACCACTTGAGCCCAGGAGTTCAAAGCTGCAATGAGCTATGATCACCACTGCACTCCAGCCCGGGGAACAGGGCACAATCCTGTCTCCAGAAAAAAAAAAAAAAAAGGGAGAGAAACGGAGGGGAATAATCTCCCTCCTTCCCAGAAACTGAAGGGGCCATTAAGGGCGGCAGCCCGGAAGCAAAACTGGAAATGTGAAGGAATGAAGTGAAATGCAGAATTCAGAAATAGGCTTAACTATATACAAATATTTGATTCAGCCTAGGCAACACAGTGAGACCCCCATCTCTACCAAAAGTAAAAATTAGCCAGGCAAGGTAGTGCACACCTGTAGTCCTAGCTACTGAGAAGGCTGAGGAGCGAAGATCTCCTGAGCCGATGAGTTCAAGACTATAGTGAGCTATGATGGCACCACTGGACTCCAGCCTGGGCAACATAGCGAGACCCTGTTTCAAAACAAACAAACAGGCCAGGCACAGTAGCCCACACCTGTAATCCCAGCACTTTGGGAGGTCCAGGCAGGCGGCTCACGAGGTCAGGAGTTTGAAACCAGCCTAACCAAGATGCTGAAACCCCCCTCTCTACTAAAAATACAAAAATTAGCTGGGCATGATGGCGGGCACCTGTAATCCCAGCTACTCAGGAAGCTGAGGCAGGAGAATCACTTGAACCCAGGAGGCAGAGGTTGCAGTGAGCTGAGATCGTGCCACTGCACTCCAGCCTGGTGACAGAGTAAGACTCCATCTCAAATAAATATAAAAAACAAAAACTTGAAATATGATCCAGTGAGTAAGGAAGGATTATTTAATCACAGTGTTAGACTAACTGATAATCAATTTTTCTTGGACATTAGAACCACACTGTAGTGCACTAAAGCAAAAATGCAGACAAAAGTAGGATTTAATACAAAAGTGAAATTATAGGCCAGCGTGGTGGCTCACGCCTATAATCCCAGCACTTTGGGAGGCCGAGGCAGACAGATCACCTGAGGTCAGGAGTTCAAGACCAGCCTGACCAACATGGCAAAACCCCATCTCTACTAAAAATACAAAATTAGTCAGGCATGGTGGTGCACACCTGCCACCCCAGCTACTTGGGAGGCTGAGGCAGGCGAACAGCTTGAACCCAGGAGGTGGAGGTTGCAGTGAGCTGAGATCATGCCACTGCACTCCAGGCAACAAGAGCAAAACTCCGTCTCAAAAAATAAAAAGGTGAAATCACACAAGTGCTGCAAAAAAATAAAATGTTTCCCTAATCTGTACAGCAAAAACTCAGGTCATCGTCTGGAAGAATCCAGACATCGCCTCCACACACATGAACGCATTTTCAATGTTTCACAGCCCTCGCCGCTCTTCCCCAGAGCCATGAGCCCTCCAAGGCAGGGCAACTGCAGACCCTCTGTGTCCCCTGCTTGGGAAGAATCCATCCCTCAAGTTGCTATGTCAGGAAACAACAGAATTCACAAAAGTAAGATATAATCCAGGTAGATTCAAATATATACAAATCTGGAAGTTAATTAAAAGGAAAATAGAGTAAGAAACATTTGTAGCACACAGTTAAGAGCCAATCTTTGACAATGTCAAGGTAATTAGAATTATCAAAACACTCTAACAGATCAAACTAGCAAAAACCCACACATGTAAGAGGAAATCCTCACGCTAAACAGCTGAGTACCTCTCACAGGACCAGCTGAAATTCTGGCTCTGCCACTTGCCAGGTAAGGCAACCTCAAACGAGGTGCTTTTGAGCCTTAACTTTCCTCTTCCCCAGCAGTAACATGGGGCAATACCCCAGCTCACGGGCCAGCCTGAGGATAAAAGAAATGAGAAGGTCTGGTGAAGGTACTGACAAACCCAGCCCCTTAGTGACATAACAGGTGCCCAGTGAAGGTGTGCCTCCCTCTACTTCCCAGTACAGCAAAAAAAAAAAAAAAAAAAAAAAGTCAGCTGCCACAAAAGAGATGTGGTTAGAACGCAAATTCTGCTAACAGAGTAGACAGGAACACAAAAACGTCTATCCTTCCTAGGAAACTCAGTGCCTGGGCAAGCAGAAGGCATCACTCATGTCTGGAATTGGAAACCATTTTGGTGAAACTATAGGATTTCATTTATGGCAATCCAAGGACCCCTTCCCTGAAATGCCACCAAGAAGCAGCACAGGGAAGAAAGAAGTGAGGTCTGGCAGAGCCCAAAGCCATCTGGCTTTAGGTAGAGAAAGAAAACCTGTCTCTACCACTCTTCTCTGCCATGGGGAGCTGGGGACAGCAGCCCAGGTCTCTTTAATAGACAAGCTGAGCAACCTCTGAGGCCTTTGCTAGTCCCAAGTCCAGTTAAGTTCCTTAAACCTCAGGAACAGGGCGTCAGTCTTCAGGGAAATAAACCTAAAAGGGAAAATAGTGCTTCCGCTTGCAACACACTCTAAAAACAAACTGCAAGGGCCAAGGCCACCTGTTCTCGAGCGCTTCCGCCTGGTGCCACCGGCGTCGCTAGAGCAGAAGCCACACTCCAAGGCCACCTGCCTCCTGTTGGTACCTTTTGTGAGGGAAGCTGTACAAACAAGGTGTGTGCCTCTGAGACAAGGCTCATGGGTGGACTCTGGACGTCAGCCAGGAGACCAACTGTAGATGGCCTGCCTCCAAGTCCACATTCATGAAAGACAAACTAAGCCTGAATTCCCCAAGCCAGCACACAGGGCCCTCCTGATCCGTCTGTGCCTGCCTCTCCAGCCTTGTGCAGTCACCCCCTGACCAGCCCAAACACTCAGACCTACTGTACCACCACCTGAGGTGCCCTCCCAGGCAGGCCATCAGGGGTAGGGGGTAGCACAAAGACACACTCAACTGGTGCTTTCAAAGGCCGCCTCCTCTGAAAAGCCTTCCCTTCCTCTCCCAGAAAGCTGCAGGGCTTCCTTCCTCCTAGGCTCCTTTCGGCCACACACCCCCAGAAACAACTATTTTACAACTGTCTTCATGTCTCTCTCCCCACTGGATTCCGTTTCAGACAGACACAGCTCTAATTGTTTCTGGGAATTATTCTCTGGTCAAATGCCTGGCATGGATTAAGGCTTCAAAAATCTACTTGCTGAGTTTACTACTAACAACTAAGTTCTGAAGTGGGCAGGTTTCAGAGACAGTCCCATCCCAGACACATCTGCTGAGAGCTGGATTATGTTCCAAGAACTCAGTGAGCACTGGAGGTAGGAATACGAGGAAGAACTCCCCTACCATGGAGTTCCCTGGAGCGCACACAGCAGCTGAGCAGTGCCTGCCTGCACACTGGTTAGATGCGGGCCAGATAGTGAGGAATGCTGTCAGCACGTGACGGTCAGGAAAGTGAAAATTCCTCCTTTGCCATTTGTTTTCCAAAGTCCAAATCACTAACGTCCTAGAGACAGCATCTCCCTGCGGCAATGACCACTGCAGCAGGTACCTGTAGGTGCCTGAGGCACAGGAGGAACGGCCCCAGCACCTGGCCCAGCACCCTGCCATGGAGGCACGAACTCAAGTCAAATGATGATGAGTCATCACTTTCCGGCCAAGAGAAAGACAAGATTTGAAGTATGGATAAGAGGAAGACTGTTTTCATTCCATGCCGCTGTCTGAACCGTATTTACCTCTCACAAGACTCGGCTCTGCAGGAATCAAACAGGACAGCTGCCCCCGAGGGATTCAATCAACCGTCACCCCACCAGAGCCACAGTCTTCAACACAAGTCGGAAAGCAGAGGGTAGCTCTGCTGGTGACTCTGCATGTGGCTTTGGAAAACAACAGCAACTGCCTGACTTTCTCCTCCTCAAAAAGCAGTGGGAAAGGTCTTAACCAAAGTCTTCCTAAATAAAAGAAACTGTTTACAAAGGCCAAACCAAACGATGTAGGTGTGTTCCCACCGGGGAATAAATCCACTCATAGTGGCTTCAGGGAGCAGGCATGCTGCCGTCTGTACAGACACCAGCCGGCAGGGCTGGAGCACGAAGCCTTCCCTGTCCCAGCTCCTCTCTGACACTCCACAGGACAGCTGTCTCTTCAAACCCCAATGGCAAGGGGGGCACCACTGTCCTATCTGATCTTCAAAGGACAGTGCACTCACCTTCACTGCCAAGCCTGCCGTCAGTCCAGCTCTGGCCACTGACTTCTGGATTCTTATCCTTTTTTGAGACGGAGCTTCACTCTCGTGGCCCAGGCTGGAGTGCAGTGGCACAATCTCAGCTCACTACAACCTCCACCTCCCAGGTTCAAGCAATTCTCCTGCCTCAGCCTCCCGAGTAGCTGGTATTACAGGCGCCCACCACCAGGTCCAGCTAATTTTTAGCTTTTTTTTTTTTTAGTAGAGACGGGGTTTTACTATGTTGGCTAGACGGGTTTTGAACTCCTGAGCTCAGGTGATCTGCCTACCTCGGCCTCCCAAAGTGCTGGGATTACAGGCATGAGATACTGCACCCAGCCTGGATTCTTATCCTTAAGGGTCACGCCCACACAGCTCATTCCTACTCTGCAATGGCCTGAGGGTATACAGGTCCCAGAGCCAACGTTTCCAGAGGGCAGGACCAGCCTGCAACACCTAACAGCACCCCAGGGCAGCACCACAGAACGGCAATGTAACAAGAACCAGGCACCGTCCTGAACTCTAAATACATCGCTCTGCTTTGCAGCCCCTCAGCAGCCCTGGGAGCCAGGTCGTATCCCCATTACCCAGAGGAGGAAGCTAGGTATGCGGCCTGCCCAGGGTCTCCACTGTCATGTGGCAGAGTTGGGCTTGAACTCAAGTCTGTGGCTCCAAGGCCCCTTGGTAAGCTTTGCTGCTCACGAAGGCCTGTCGCAGACATAAGCACCTCTGCTCACCTTGCCCTGTAAATGGCAGACTGCGTCCTACCATTTCCAGATGGGAATAACAAACCTGGGCTGAGCATGTGCAGTGACCCCCCCACACATGGTTGCAGGAGGTCCCCACCTGAGTTGTCTGTCCCCAGCATTCTCCACAAGGCCTCTCAGGGTCCCCCATGCTTCCTGGTGAGGATTCTGGGGGGACTAAGAACCTCCTCACGGGAGCGGCTGCTCCATCAGGACTTCACCTCAGCCCCAGAGGGCGGGCGGGACTGTTCAAGAGAAATAGCCCAGCTGAGCCTCTATCACCAAGGAGAACCCACTGAGCGACATGGCACCTCCCTGTGAACTGGCCTGTCTGGTAGAGGGCAACACAGCACCAACCCCTATGCGTCTCTTTCTCTTTTTGTTTTGTTTCTGAGACGTAGTCTCACTCTGTCGCCCAGGCTGGAGTACAGTGGCACGATCTCGACTCACTATAGCCTCTGTCTCCCGGGTTCAAAGCGATTCTCCTGCCTCGGCTTCCAGAGTAGCTGGGATTTCAGCCACCCGCCACCACGCCCAGCAAATTTTCGTATTTTCAGTAGAGACAGGGTTTCACCATGTAGGCCAGGCTGGTCTCAAACTCCTGACCTCAAGTGATCCACCTGCCTCAGCCTCCCAAAGTGCTAGGATTACAGGTGTGAGCCACTGAGCCTGGCCTCTTTCTCTCTTTTAATTCAAGTCCTGGCTCAGGCAGAAAGGACTGGGTGCTTCTGGCTCATGAACATGAGCAGCAGCCTCCACTCCCCAAGCGCAGACAACACTTCAGGCACTGCGTCCATGTCTATATCCACCAGCACCGTCACCTCCACAACCACCCAAAGAGCTTAAAGAAGGCTGAGGTCTAATGGGTGATGCATAATAAAGGAGCTGGGCAGGGCTGGCCTGCACCCGACTCCAGGGCGCTGACTCTTTCCACTGCTACATACAGGGCAGGACACAACGGACTGATTTGCATTATGTAAAATGGAAAAGTCCACTGTAAAAGTAGTTTGGCTTTTTTTTTTGAGATGGAGTTTCACTCTTGTTGCCCAGGCTGGAGCGCAATGGCGTGATCTCGGCTCACCGCAACCTCTGCCTCCTGGGTTCAAGCGATTCTCCTGTCTCAGTTTCCTGAGTAGCTGGGATCACAGGCATCCACTACCACGCCCGGCTAAATCTGTACTTTTTACTAGAGACGGAGTTTCTCCATGTTGGTCAGGCTGGTCTCGAACTGCTGACCTCAGGTGATCCGCCTGCCTCAGCCTCCCAAAGTGCTGGGATTACAGATGTGAAACACTGCGCCCGGCCTAGTTTGGCTTTTAAATGGGTGATTCTTTAGGATAAAAACAGTCCAGAAAAGAATTTCCTAGAATCTGACATATTCCTCCAGAGGGTGAGTGGTGGCAACTTTCAGAAATCTGTCACTTAATACAATGCTGTTTAAATAAGTTTCAGCCCATGAATGTTGCAGCAAACCAGGCAGAAACTATTGTTCAGGGTCCTCAAAGGCTCCTTCACAACCCTAATGAGCGGACACTTAACACTGACCACTGGTTATGGAAGGCACAGGTGAAACTTTTTTTTTTGAGATGGTGTCTCTGTCACCCAGGCTGGAGCGCAGTGATGTGCTCTGGGTTAACTGCAACCTCCGCCTCTCAGGCTCAAGCGAGGCTCCCACCTCAGCATCCAGAGTAGCTGGGACCACAGGTGCCTGGCCCAGCTAATGTGTTGTTGTTTTGGTAGAGACAGGGTTTCACCCAGATCCGCCCACCTCAACCTCCCAAACTGCTGGGATTAGAGGCATGAGCCACCGAGCCCAGCCAGGACAATTTAAAGAATTTCAATACAAAATGTTTCAGCTTCACTTAACAATTTGGTAAACTACTAATTAACTAATTTTCCTAAGTACCTGTGAAGTGACTGGGAGGCAAATGATACATCAGGAAGATAGACTACTTAAAGCCTGCATAATTTATAATCTTAATTATTAATAAGGGAAACAAGTTACTGAGCATTTAGCATGCAGCAAACATGCAGGGTGCCATCACATGCTCTAATAATCACAAGCCTGCCAAGGGCACTGAAGAAACTGTGAAATCAGAGAGGCTAAGTTACTCACCCAGGGTCACATGGCAACAGAAACTGGTTCAAACCAGATCTGACATCAAAGCTCATACATGGCCTGCTGGAGTACTTACAAACACAGCCCCGAAACTTTAACCCCCTTCTTCTCAGCTCCCTTAATATCGCCCAGGTATATTCACCCAATAACCCTGATCATCTATAAGCTGAACACCTAAACATTCTTACACGTCTGTGTATGTATGTTAGGCTTCAAATGAAGTTTTAAAAATCAAATAGGCTGGGAGCGGTGGCTCACGCCTGTAATCCCAGCACCTTGGAAGGCTGAGGCAGGTGGATCACCTGAGGTTGGGGGTTCAAAACCAGCCTGGCCAATACGGCAAAACCCATCTCTACTGAAAATACAAAATTAGCCAGGCATGGTAAAGCACACCTGTAATCCCGGCTACTCGGGAGGCTGAGGCAGGAGAATCGCTTGAACCCAGGAGGCAGAGGTTGTAGTGAGCTGAGATCTTGCGCCCCTGCACTCCAGCCTGGGCGACAAGAGCGAAACTCTGTCTCAAAAACTAAGCAAAATAATAAACAGGAGGGAAAAAATAATGCAGGGTTCCAGCAGTGGACTGCCTGGGTTCGAATCCCAGCTCCTCTGTTGACCAGCTGTGTGAGCTTGGACTCGCTTCTTAACTTCCCTGTGCCTTGGTTTCCTTGCAGCAAAACGAAGACAATAAGAGACCCTATCTCATTAGGCAGCTGACAAGATTAGGGGAAGAAATCCACATAAAGCCCTTAAAATCGTGCCTGGCACAGGTAAGCCTTAGGAAATGCTGGCTGGTGTTACTCTTTCCTGGCCACAGATAGGACCAGCCAACTCAGCCCCACTATTTTAGCAACCATTTGCATAAGCAAGGCCAGACACAGCCAGTCTGTGTTTACAAGGCCACAATGTACAGCTTCTTCCTGTCACCAGTCTCTCTTCCCACACCTGCTGTGTGATACTGACAAAGCTCTGGGCCTCAACTTCCCCATCTATAAAATCAAGTAATTAGCCAAGCTGATCAGTCCCTGAGAGCCTTCCAGATGGACAATCAAGAATACTAAGGCACACGGGTCCAAGAAACGCTCTTTATACCTAGCCCTAAAACAAACGTGAAGCCGATTATGGTGATGTGTGCCTATAACTGCAGTTACTCCACAGGATCGTTTGAGCCCAGGAGTTCAGATCCGGTCTGGACAACATGGTATAACCCATCTCTTGAGGAAAAAAAAAAAAAAAAAAACTTTTTGAAGTTAACAAATACATACTCATTTTCCTAAAATCCTCTTATTCCCTAGGTATTAATGTTTACACTGACAACAACTCTTTTCCAAGGTCTCAAAGACTCCCCAAGGCATCCCGACCTCCCCTGCGCTGAGGCTTGGGGACATCCATAGGAGAGAGAGATTCAAGCAAGCTGCTCTGACTAGCTGTGTCCTCACTTTCAGAGAGGCCTTCTACAAAGCCCCAGCTAAGAAATCAACCCAGAGTCAAGGAGGGCAAGTGGAGGCATGAAAGACAGGAATTCACCCACTAAATGGGGAGTAGGGCAGGAGACAGGGAACCCAATGCGGAGGGACTGCAGCGGCTAAAGGAATACGGGGGAACAGCCGCAGCCAGGCGAGGCAGCACACAAGCTGAATGTGAGAGGGGTAAGCTGTGGGCAGACGGTGAAAACGCAGTTGTACAAACAGCAATCAAGCCCAGCTCGGTGCAAAGTGCTGGGACAGCGGAGGCCACCGAGGTGAGGAGAGCCTGGCTCAGTAGCCAGCCTCAGTGTGAATCCCATCTCTGCCGCTCCCCATCTGGGTGGCTCCAAGCCAGTTACTTTGTCTCCCTTAGTCTCGGCTGACACCCTTTATGTTTCCTAAAAGGTGTTTTCGCCCAGTGATCCCGAACACCAAGTTCATGCCAGGCTCTTCTTACGACTGGGATCTCATTAGCACTGTGGAGCCCACAATCTCAAGGGGCCAAACACACAGCAAAGACTCAGTAAGAGGGTTGGTCAGAGGAGGAAGCCAACCCCAAACCTGAGATATGGGTTGGTACTGGCCAGATCAACTGGGCAGCAGGAAGTGTTCCATGACTGCTGTAACGACTGGCCGAGACCAGGCAAAGCAAATACCAGTTTCCATCCTCTGTAAAAGCCAGGCAAGACAGCAACTAGGTGCTAACATTCTGCAATACTAGGGACAAGAGAGTGAGCATTTGGTCCCCAAGACACCACCAGGACCACCCTCCTCAGCTAGCCTCAGTGTATGAAATAACCGAGCTGATGCCCAGGGGCCAAATGCACTGGTGCCTATAAAACCTTCCCAAGCAAAGCTTCCAATTCCAAGCTGGAGAAAACAGCGTCCTGTGCAACTTTAAGACAGAAACGGCTTCACGTGCCCTGGTCAGGCGCAGTTACTAAAATGCCTACGGCCCGGGCCTCGCGGTGGCTGGATCTGGAGTCCGCAGGGCCATTCCCCTATTCTCCTGACCAGCCGCCCCCATCAGGGCCGCGCCCCACAGCCTGGAGAGACTCCTGGCGGGAGGGGATCCGGGGTCCCGGGACTCACTACTCAAGGCAGCTGTCCCCGCCCAGCGAGGGTACCCGGGCCAGGGTCTCCGCAGGCCGGGAATGGGGGGCTCCGAGGCAGAGGTAGGAGTATTCCCTGACCCAGGGACAGGGGGTTCGGGTAAGGTGGAGGTCCAAGAAGGTCCGAACTTGGAATGAAAGGGGGTTCCAGAGGCCAGGGGCTCCAGCAAGAGAGCGGTCCGAGATGAAACGGGGGTCCGGGACTCCGAGGAAGAGAGTCCGCTGCCCGGGGACTGAGGGCCCGAAGTGGAAGGGAGCTCCAGGGTCGGGGTCTAGCCCACCCAGCCGCCTCCTCTCGGGTCCGGAGCCCGGCGTCGGAGAAGGAAAACTTTTCGTCAAGTTCCGGAAAGGAGACGGTCACAGCGCGCGCCTCCGCCAGGGCCGCCGAGTCTCGAGTGCTGCCCCCCGCCCTGGCGGTCCCGCGAAGGCCCCCCCGGGAGCCACGCACGCGCTGCCCTGGCGTGCAGGAGCCGCGGCCGCGCAGCGAGGGGCGCCCAGCAGGACCAGCGCCCGGGGACCCTCCTCGTCCCGGCCGCTCCCCGCCCCGGCCGTCGCTGCAGCAGGTGGCGGCCCCGAGCGCCCTCCCCTCCCTCGCGGCCCGCGGCCCGGCCTCCGCGGGAGGCCCTCAGTACCGGAGTTAGCGCGGCTCCGACGCCATCCCCGGGACCCGCGGGCCAGCAGCCCAGGCCCCGTGGGACCCGCAACTCGCACTGCGAGGACGCCGGGCGCGCGGCAGGCAGCGGGTCCAGCCCGCAGGTACGCGCGAGCCGCCCGCGGCGAACAGCGGCGCGCGCCCTCGCTTCGCCCCGCCCCGCCCCGCCCCTGAACACGCCCCCCACGCACTCGCGCCCCGCCCCCTGCCGGTCCGCGCCTGCTCTTCCGCCAGTCCCGGCGCGTCTGGAGCTCGGCGCTTGCCCGGCTATCCCTCTTCCGGAGATCGCCCGCCGCGGGTCTCCGAAGCGGCGTCGCGGGCCCTTTTCTCTCCCGTGGACCAACCGGAGTGGCGAGGGACTGCCTTCAGCGAGCTTTTGTGTCCGCGGAGCCCCCACGGACATCTGACAGGGGCTCCCTTACCTGGTCGGCTCCACCCGCGGCCATCTTGGAAGTGGGAAGCGGCCGGGAGGGGGAAGGGGCTCGAGCGGGCAGGGCCCAGGCGTGGAGAGCCGAGCGGCGGAGCGCATCGATGGGCGCCCCTGCCCCGGCCGACACGCGGGCGACGGCCCGAGCACCGCCGTGGAAGGGAAGGTCTGCGTGAGACCGGAGCTCAGGCCCCGCCGCGGTGGCCTTGGGAGCGGCGCCGTGGCGTCCTTCCAGCCAGCCGCAGTCTCTTAATTTGTAAAGGGCTTTTCCGAACGTTCTCTCTTATCGCGCTTTGACAGGGTGCCTGGCGCTCCCAAACTGGTCTGCACTTTAGCATCGCCTGCAGAGCTTTTAATATTCCGAAGCTCAGGCCGCGCCCCAAGGCCAATTAAGTCACAGTCTCGGAAGATGAGACGGAAGCATCGTGAGTTTGGGAAGCTGTGTGATGTGCACGCAGGTTTGGAAGCCACTGTCCTGGTGTTATGTGCATATTTGGGTTCAGCATTGCACAGACTCCACAAGTGGGATCTTTGAACAGAGCCGTTGTACAAAGCGGGAAACGGACTCAGAGATCAAGTCCTCCGCCCAAGGACCCGCGTGGGTCAATAGCTTAGAGGGACAGAAGCCGGGTTCCCTGCCCCAGATCCACGACCTGGTAGAGAGTGTGTGAGAAGCCTCTGTGGACGGGCAGTTGGTCTTCATTCCTTTTCTAGACTGTGGCTCCCATGAAGCAAGCCTGGTTGATCTTCTTTACTGCTCTTTTCCCTGGGCCTGGGAAATAGTAGGTATTTGACTGTTAATTGGGTTGTCCTTAGATTCTGGGGACTTGAGGGCAAGAGGAGAAATCCTAGCAGCTGGGAGCCAGAATGCCTGTGTTTCCCGTCGACGTTCGCTCCTGCCAACCAGGAGCCCTGAGGGTTGTCATTGGCAGATACATTGCCAGAGAGGAAACCCTGGAGAGACTGATGACAGCCCAATCTAAGGGAAGACTCAGCTACTCAGAAAGGTCAGAGGCAGGAGGAGGAGTTTCCCCATTACAGGAAGCATCTGGAAGCATGAAATGGAAAATTTGTCTCCGCTGCGGTCGTCAGGGATGGGCTAGGGAACCCCGGACTTGTGTCTCCTCTTCAGCTCCTGGCTGTAAAGACCCTCAGCACCTGTGAGATATGACGCAGAAGCGAGAGAGATTTTTAAAGGCTATCTCTTGAAAGCAAACATTAAACTCCCTTGCAGTGCTGCATAGTAGAAATTTTATAAATGCTTAAATTTCTGGGGGTTTTAAGTAAAAATAATACAAGGCCGCCTTCATACCTCTTAAAACAAGGCCTGCGCAGCTTGTTCTAAGTAAACACTAATGGAAAAGTACAGACTGCTTCAGTCGTAACTTAATTAGCAGTTTAAGGCGTTGGATTAATAGATCTGCTTGTGGCTCCCAAATCCCTTCCAGCCCTAATTCTCAGTCTTAGGGTCTAAAACCCTGCAATGACAAGGAACCATTGTTCTGTATCCAGAACCAGTCTGTGGTCCTGCAGATTCGCACCTGGCGCCCTCTGCCTGCCTTTTCCTCACTCGCTGCCCTGCTGCGCCCACCCCATCTCTCCGGGAGCCTGTCATCACCTGCACCCACAGCGTGATTTGACTCCCACCTTACCTGTGGCCTTCAGCACCCAGAAGTGTTACAGATAAATCTTCATTGCACTTGAGTCACAAAATTAAGAAAACAGTGAACAGGATTTAGCCGTGTGGCTGTGTGCGGTCACATCACCCCCCGGCACCTTGCTCACCCTCATCTCTGATGTGCAGATAATTTCGGGATCAGGGCGGTCAGCCCTGAATCTTAGCTCTGCTGGCTGCTAACTGGTCCTTGGGCGTCAAGCCC
The DNA here is from genome assembly GCA_004027835.1 of Alouatta palliata. NCBI lineage: Eukaryota > Metazoa > Chordata > Mammalia > Primates > Atelidae > Alouatta > Alouatta palliata. The sequence goes on along the minus strand of PVKV010003931.1, from coordinate 9,879 downwards.
CATCATAACCGGCTAGATAAAGCCATTTCATTCCCTATGCAGACTCTACCTGAGGTTTCCAGAAGGATTGTCTCTCCCTACCAAAGCCATCGCTTAGTGTGGACAAGAGCCAGGCCTTTTAGCTCCCTCTCATCAATTCCAGGCACAGGACCTATGCATGGGAGCCCCAGGGCTGGCTAACTCCTCAGGTCTCCAGGAAGCCTTCCTTGTTCCCAACCTTCCCATCTGTACAAGAAACACGGCGCCTCCACCTCCCAAGTTGAGTTGTCGTGAGGATTAAACAAGTCTGACTGAAATGAAAGTTTCTGCTAGCATGTTTGGAGAGCTCCTGGCACACCCCCCTCTCCTCAGGCACGCATCGAGGGACCTTTTCCAGCCTGACCTCAGAGCCTCCCGAAGCTTGCTAGGCAGGAGGGGCCCACTCAGCTTGGAGCAGGGCAAGGGAATGCCTTTTCCAGGGTGTTCAGTGTCTGTGGAAGCCAGTCCTGAGCATCCGCTTGGTGCCCGCTTCTGCTTGGTGGTAGGGACACCAGGGTGACCCTCAGCCCACAACTGCTACTCTTTCAGTGCTTTCAGGACAGACAGACGTGGCATCATGAAAATGCAGTCGTGGTGGTGGCTCATGCCTGTAATCCCAGCACTTTGGGAGGCCAGGGTGGGCAGATGTCTTGAGTCCAGGAGTTCAAGACCAGCCTGGGTGACATGGTCACAAAACCCCCTGTCTACAAAAAAGATACAAAAATTAGCCACGAGTGGTGGCGCACACCTGTAGTCTCAGCTACTTGGAGGCGGAGGCAGGAGGATCCCTTGAGTTTGGGAGGCAGAGGTTGCAGGGAGCCGAGATCACACCACTGCACTCCAGCTTGGGTGACAGATCGAGACCCTGTCTCAAAAAAAAAAAAAAAAAAAAAAAGAGAAAAAAATGCAGGCTTGTTCCCTTACAAAGAAAATGGTTATCTGACCAGATGCATGTCCCAGGAGAGTCATCACGAGGTATCAGAGCTGGCAGGATTCTTAGCATCAAGTCCCCTCTGACTATTCAGAGGGAGAACTGAGGCCTACAGAGAGGTGCGAGGAATGACCCAAGCTGGGGCAGGGTAGGGGTGGGAGGTGTGCATACAGTGAGGCTAGAGGCCTCCTGCCCTGCCACGCTTCCCCATCTCAAGAGATGGGGATCTCTCTAGTTTCCCCAACACACATTTTGCTCCAGCTCTCCCGCAGCCCGTAGATATGAGCTCCAATCGGTGCGTGAATTACCTGTAGCCATCCCAGGTGCCCTGGGCTGTGCTGGCTGATTCACCTCAGTTACCACAGTTGATCCGCACGAGCTGCCAAGCTGGCACATGGACTCTCATGTTCCAGGTGAGGAAACAGGCGCTGGGCAGTGAGGCCACCCAGCCTAGGGCTCCCAGCTCTGCCCCCCACCCTCCTGTCCAGAACCTGCTGCCCAGTCTCCATCCACCCTCCCAATCCCCTTTCCCCAGCTCCCATTCAGAGCCACCAGGGGCCACAACATGAATAAAAGTAGCCGTGTTACCCAAGGAGCTCAACTGGGCAACTGGCCCATCCCTATGGGGCAGGGGTTGAGAAACATTAATTGATTTCAGAAGAGCTTCCCTCTGGCCCAGGGGCTCTCAGCAGTCCACGAAGAAGCAGATCCCTTCTGCCTCCGTAACTTGGAGTGTCATCTCCTTCACCATGGAGATGGGACTTCTCATTTTTAGGACACAATACCTGGAATTGAGGTTTCCCTTGTTGGTTCTGGAAATCGAGCAGTATGAGGGGAAAAAAAACGAAGGCAGGAATAGCCCAGATGGTTGGGGGTAAGCAACCTCAGGCACACACACGGCAGCTGGAGGCACCGAAATGGAAAAGCGTCAAACAGCCAGAGGAGCCTCCGCGAACCTCTGCACCTGGCAGCAAGCAACAGCTCTCAGGCCCGTACGCGAGAGCCCAGCAGCTGTGTCTCACAGTTAACAAAGGCAGTTACCTGTGTCCTAGCTGGCACTACATTCAGAGCAGCAAATTCAGGGAAGTGGAACTCTTAAACGCAGCACATTCACGAAAGGGCAAAGGCACGGGCGCAGCAAAAGAAGGCACCAGCGAAAACATTCTAACACAGAGAATCCCTTTGGTCTCGTAACACAACCGAAGGGAGTCATCCTCACATAAAATTATCCCTAAATTGAGGCAGATTGTCATCAAAAGATGTTCGTCACAGTTTTCCCATTCATAAAATGGGAGCAGCCTCAAATTACAACGGTAACCTGGACATAATGTAGATATTCAGCAATGAGAGAAGGGAATGAACGGAGTAACACAAAAGGAGCCATCAGAAAAATCTTTAAAGAATTGACAGCACAGAGGAAATGCGGAAGCTAAGAGTCCCACCCGAATGAGATCGAAGTACGTGAATGCACTCCATCCACAGCAACTGAAGAAGATGGGAAGAATCACCAACATGGGCATACCCGCTCAGCGAGTATCTGCTGCCTGTGGGCTTTTGTTGTTGTGGTGGTTATTTTTGAGACAGAGTCTGGCTCTGTCAACCAGGCTGGAGTGCAATGGTGCGATCTCAGCCAGTCCAGCCTCCACCTCCCATGTTCAAGCAATTCTCCTGCCTCAGCTTCCCAAGTAGGTAGGATTACAGGCGCGTACCACCATGCCCGGCTAATTGTTTTATTTTTAGTAGAGACGGGTTTTGCCATGTTGGCCAGACTGGTCTTGAACTCCTGACCTCAGGTGATCCACCTGCTTTGGCCTCCCAAAGTACTGGGATTATAGGCATGAGCCACCACGTCTGGCCTTTTTGTATTTTTTGTAAAGACGGGGTTTTGGTACGTTGCTCAGGCTAGTTCCAAATTCCTGAGCTTAAGTGATCCACCCACCTTGGCCTCCCAAAGTGCTGGGATTACAGGCAATACCATCACACCCCACCTGCTTATACGTTTTGATGTTTAAATTTGCTCCCAGCCAGGCACAGTGGCTGATGCCTGTAATCCCAGCACTTTGGGAGGCCGAGGTGGGCAAATAAGGAGGTCAGGAGTCCGAGACCAGCCTGGCCAACATGGTGAAACCCCCGTCTCTACTAAAAATACAAAAAATTAGCTGGACGTGGTGGCAGGTGCCTGTAATCCCAGCTACTCAGGAGGCTGAGGCAGGAGAATCACTTGAACCCGGGAGGCACAGGTGGCAGTGAGCCGAGATGGCACCACTGCACTCCAGCCCAGGCAGCAGCGCAAGACTCCATCTCAAAAAAAAAAAATTGCTCCCAACAAGCGTATGCTCTATTTATGCTATATGCCACGCTCACTGATGGGTAACCAGCAGGCCTAGAGAGGGACCTAGGGCCATCAGACAAGGGTTCCCAGGCCTTCTCCCCAAGGCCTTGAGAGAAGCAAGACAATACTGCTCCCATTTCCTGAATGGGAGAACTCAGTCTCCAGGAGGTGAAGGAATCAATCCTGGGCCACACGACACTCGCTGTTGCTGGGAGAGAGGACAGGAGAGCTGTGTGTCTGCTGGGCCGTGTGACCTGCCCTCTTCCGCAGCATCTCTGTCCCAGAGACCCTACGCCTCCATTGTACTGGTGCGCTTGAATGTGGGTAGGTCTGGCTCAAAACCTAAGGTCACTCATTCGCAGAGTATCCCAAGTAATTAATTGGAAGAAGTAAGTTTTAATGGTGCAAAGACTGGAGCCTATGGTCTGGGCTGGGGGAGGAGACCTGGAGGATCCCCTGTGGCCCTGGCTCAGCGATTCCTAAGAGGCACCCAGTGCTGGAGGCCATGAGGCCCTAGGTGCTAAGAAAAAGAAATCGCTTGGGGGTGGGGCTCCGGTGACAGCACAGCAAAGTGGAATTTTCCAAATAGCCTTCTTTTTAAAGGCATTACCCAGTTGCCTGCTGCTGCCACCATCACAAAGCAAAGCCCAATTTAGAAGCAGGCAGGAGTCGGGGCTCACGTGGAGTCGCGTGGGGGCTGAAGAGGCGGGCAGGGGACGCAGGCCAAGCTCCTTCCCACTTCTGCTGGTCCTCTGTGGGGACCCCCCTGCCACACGTGAGGCCCTTTGTCACCAGGAGGCCGTTTGTCACCAGGTCTGAGGTCTCCCCAGGCCCACAGAACCACCCGGGGCTCCCCAGAAGTTCCTGGAATTCTCTCCGAATCCCTGCCTTTGCACCCGCTGTGCCCCCACCTGCACCCCAACTGTGCTCCCATCCTCCTCTCGTCCCTACTCCCTTCCATGCTTGGCTGGTTCCCCCAGGTGCTTTGACCCTTGGGAAATCATTCCTGACTCTCACCCACCTCTCCACCCCCGGCTGCCCCTCCCCGCATTCTTGAATGCCTTGGTATTCCTGGACCCGGGCACCTAGCCCAGCCCAGGGCCCCCACGGGAGGGACCAGCAGCAAAGCCTTGCTGAGCCCCACACGGTGTGTGCGGCAGCTCTCTTCACCTTCACACCCACCCAAGGGGCAGAAAGGAAGCAGGCTCAGACAGGGAAGCCTCCCTGCCCGCAGCCCCACAGCCCCTGTCGTCTTCCTCCCCGCTGCAGCTGGCTGTTCTCAGATCCCGCGGAAACACTTGGGTGCCTTCTTGCCGGTCTACGGAGCACTGCCCTTCCTCTTCAGGGAGGAAGCAGGCCTCAGCTTCCCCATTCCTGCCCAGGGGCTTCACTGGAGCCCCAGGCCTCCCAGGAGACGCCCCCTGCAGCTGTCCATCTGCCCACAGATGTTCTAAGCCTCTCCCGTGACAGGCCTTGTGCACAGAGCAGTGGGAGGGTAGAATCTGTTCCTGTTTTAATGGTGGCAGGTGAGGAGGTGAAGGGGAGGGGATTCCTCGGCCTGCAAGGGCAAGGGTGAGTTGGCCAGAGAGGAGCAAGGCAGGGGCAGCCCAGTGTCCCAGGAGGAGGGGCCCCATACTTCTGGGGCAGGCTGGGGCGACGCAGTAGATGGAAACACCTCCAATGCTGCTTTACTTCAGCCACCAAGGCCACCAGGATGTTCTGTGGGGCATCAGCCCTCGTCCTTATTGTTCCTCCTCCACATCTGGCTCCAGTCTAACCTCGCAACCCGCCCTTCACTCTCGCGCCCCATCTGACGTGCAGTTTCCAAGCACATCGGTCTCGGGTGCGCGGGTCCAAGCTTCCCCTGCCCTGTTCCCCTGCCTCGACCTCCCTCCTACCTCCCCCAGCCACCTACCTCCCCTCCCCTCCCCTGACTGCTCGTGCCTGGCAGAGCCGGCCATTCCCTCCAGAGGGGCCTCCAAGGCCCCTCATGCATTCCCAGGCCTCTCTATGGCTGGGGGCAGCAGCAGAGTTTGGGACTCCAGCCCCGTGCAGCACGGCCGGCCGGGGAAGGTCTCGGTAGTAAATGACTGAATAAATGACCAGTCCTCCTCCTCCCACACAGCAGGGAGCGGGTACCTTCGAACTCCAAAGCAGGCCACGAGATTTGCCAAGAAGCACACCATGACGGGTGCTGTCTGGAGGTGTGGGTGGGGCCGGGGCTGGCCCTGTGGTCTCCAGTCTTTTCCAAGAGTGTCCCTCTCCCAGTCCTTGGACATTCACCTCCCCGGGTCCCACTCCATGGCCTCTAGCATTGTCTGTCACTCTGTGTCCTCCATTAGACTGTGAGCCCTGGCACACAGGCGCTCAGGACAGGTGGAGGCTGGCGGTCCAGGTTACAGGATCTCGCCTCCAGACATTCCCAGTCCCGGGGGTCCAGCCCTCTGGAAGATCACGGCTTCACCCAACAAGCATGGAATCATCCTCCCCAGAAAGTGGAAACCCAGAAAAGGTGGGCCTGGGGTTCAGGGCAGGGAAAGGAGCCACTCACCTCACCTCCCTCAGGGTCCACCAAGCCCCTTCCCTGGAGGCCCAGGGGACGGCAGGCTCCTCAAACCCACGGCCACCCCAGCCTCCCACCTCCAACCCCGAAGCGCAGGCCTCTCCTCATCATCAGCACCTGCCTTCAGCCTCAAATCAGGCTCAGCCGCTCCTGCCCAGAGGAGAAAACCCCTCCAGGCTTATTCCCAAGTGGCCTGCCAGCTGCCCCCACTTCTCTCCAGCCTCACATGGTCAAGATGCCACAAAGAGTGGTCTACGCACACCAGTCTACACTGCCTCCCACTCCTTGTCACAGCACTGTGTTTTTTTTCTGTTGTCCAGACTGCACTGCAGCCTCAACCTCCAGGCTCAAGTGATTCTCCCACTTCAGCCCCCCAAGTAGCTGGGACCACAGGTGCAAGCCACCGTGCCCAGCTTCATTTTTTTTTTTGTAGAGGGGGGTCTCACTATGTTGCTCAAGCTGGTCTCAAACTCCTAGGTTCAAGCACTCCGCCTACCTCTGTCTCCCAAAGTGTTGGAATTACAGGTGTGAGCCACCATGCCTGGCCCACACGATTTTTTTAATGGAGGGCCAGACCCCCTCACCTTGGCTCCCCCACAGCCTGGGGTACGGTTTGGGCAACACCCCCTCACCTCGGCTTGATGGAGTCTCACTCTGTCACCCAGGCTGGAGTGCAGTGGTATGATCTTCACTCACCCACTGCTACCTCCTGGGTTCAAACGATTCTCCTGCCTTAGCCTCCTGAGTAGCTGAGAATACAGGTGCTTACCACCACATCCAGCTAATTTTTGTATTTTTAGTAGAGATGAGGTTTCATCATGTTGGCCAGGCTGGTCTTGAACTCATGATCTCAAGTGATCAGCCCGCCTCAGCCAACCAAACTGCTGGGATTACAGGCATGAGCCACTGTGCCCGGCCCATTGGCTCATCTTGACTTTGCCCCTAAGCCTCAATTTCCTCATCTGTAAAATGCGGATAACCATTGCCACCTTCCCAGGCTTTTGGAAGGAATTGGGAGATGCAGTTTCTGGGAAGAAGAGGCTGGAGTTGGCTCAGGCAATGGCAGGATGGGGGTCTTCGTGTGGGACAGGGACTTGTGGCACCTCCCAGAGGAGGTCATCAGGTAAGTTCTAGGGGCACCAGATCGGGTCCCTATTTTGGCAGCATGGACTGAGCTGTCTCTCCCAATGGGGACACTGAAGCCGCCAAGCCTGCCACAGCTCCCCATCCACCTGTTACCTAGATGTCCCCCCGGGAGATGGAGAAGATCTTGAAGGCAGGGACAGCAGCCACTCTGTGAGAGATGCCAGCTCCTTGATTGACAGGTATGAATATCACCACTTTACAGAAGAGGTAGCTGTGATCTGGGGGACTTGCCACCTTGCACAGGTCACATAGTCACAGAGTGGCAGACTGCTGCCCAGAAGTGGCAGCTACGTGCCCAGTCCAGGGTCACCATGTCCCCTGCACTGGATGCTTGGAAGTGGGTTGTGTTGGACCTAGGGCCGTCCCAGGGCCCAGCTAGTGTGGGCCCCTCGTGAACTGGTTTATGGCAAGGGCTTTGCTCTTTGGGTGCTTTTCACAGGTTAAACAATTTTGCCTTTATTATTACTCAAATACTTACCCTAGGTCATGCGGTAAACGTTAACGACCCAGAAGTGACTCACAAACGAATCCTCCTGAGGCCAGGCACAGTGCCTCATGCTTGTAATCCCAGCACTTTGGCAGGCCGAGGGGGGAGGATCGCTTGAGCCCAGGGGTTCAAAACCAACCTGGGCAACATGGCAAGACTCTGTCTTTACCAAAAATAATGACAATTAAGAAAACAATTAGCCAGGAGTGGTGGCCCACATCTGTAGTCCCAGCTACTTGGGAGGCTGAAGTGGGAGGATTTCGTGTGCCCAAGAGTTCGAGGTTAAAGCGAGCTATGATCACAGCACTGTGCTCCAGCCTGGGCTACAGGGCAAGACCCTGTCTCTAAAAACAAACAAACAAAAAAGAAACCCAGGCATTCTCAGTTTACAGGAGAGTCAAATGTACAAACAGGTATCTTATTTTTGAAAAACAACTCTTATTTTTTTTTCTACATTAAAGTAACTCATACCCATTTGTAAAAAATCTGGGGCTGGGCCAGCCTGGGCAAGATGGCCCAGATGGCCCAAGAGCCCCACAGAGGCTCACAGCTGTAATCCCAGCACTTGGGGAGGCCGAGGCGGGTGGACTGCTTGAGCTCAGGAGTTTGAGACCAGCCTGGGCAAGATGGCGAGACCTCTGTCTCTCTGTCTACTTCAGGTGCATGCCACCATGCCCAGCTAATTTTTTTTTTTTTTTTTTTTGTAGAGGCAGGTCTCACTATGTTGCCCAGACTTGTCCCAAACTCCTAGACTCAAGCAATCCTCCTACCTCCATCTCTCGATGTGCTGGAATTACAGGTCTGCACCGACATGCCTGGCCCACAACATTTTTTTAAATGGAGGGCCAAGCCCCCTCACCTCAGTTCTCCAAAATACCAAAAATACAAAAAATTAACCAGGTATGCTGTTGCATGCCTGTAGTCCCAGCTGCTTGGGAGACTGACATGGGAGGATCACTTGAGCCCTGGGAGAAAGAGGTTGCAGTGAGCCAAGATTGCACCACTGCACTCCAGCCTGGACAACAGAGCAAGACCCTGTCTCAAAAACAGCAACAACAGAAATGGCAAATTCAGATGTATCCAAAGAAAAAACACATCGTGCTTGTAATACTGCTTCCTAGAGGCACCCACTGAAATCTGGGTGGATTTTTTCCTACATGTTATGCATATCATAAGTTGGAACTTCAGAGCTTCCCCATCTGTGACTTATGCGTGATGCAAGCAACCGCTCTGAGCAGTTTCCTCATCTCTGAAAATCAGCTTAAAAAACATTCCCGGCCGGGCACGGTGGCGCATGCCCATAATCCCAGCACTTTGGGAGGGCAAGGTGGGCAGATCATGAGGTCAGGAGTTTGAGAACAGCCTGGCCAACATGGTGAAACCCCATCTCTACTAAAAATACAAAAATTAGCCGGGCGTGGTGGCGCCTGCGTGTAGTCCCAGCTACTCGGGAGGTTGAGGCACAAGAATCGTTTGAATCCAAATGGCAGAGGTTGTGGTGAGCCCAGATCATGTCGCTGCACTCCAGCGTAGGTGACAGAGCAAGACTCTGTCTCAAAAAAAGAAAAAAATCCGTAGGCCAGGCCTAGTGGCTCACACCTGTAATCCCAGCACTCTGGAGGCCGACGTGGGAGAATGGCCCCAGGAGTTTAAGAGCAGCCTGGGCAACAAAGGGAGACTCCATCTCTACAAAAAAAAAAAAAATTAACCAGGCATGGCAGTACGCGCCTGTTATCTCAGCTGCTAGTGAGGCTGACATGGGAGGACTGTGTGAGTCCCGGAGTTCAAGGCTGCAATGAGCTGTGATTGTGCCACTGCACTCCAGCCTGGGTGACAGAGCCAGACCCTGTCTTAAAAAAACAAAGCGAGCCAGAGACAGAATGCTTACAGGATTAAGAGGAAGTTAAATGAGACAGAATAACATGGAGTGTGAGTAGCCAGCCAGGACAGGTAGTGCCTGCTTTGTGGTGAGGAGAGTCTTTGTAGGTTTATTAATTTACATCTATCCCACCGCCAACTCCTCGTTTTCCAGATGGAGAAATTGAAGCCCAAGGAAGAGGAAGTTACGGGGTGAGGGAAGACTAAGGCCAAGACAAGAACCCACCTTTATTTGCTCCCACCCAGGACCCGCTGGGAACCTCTCCTACAACCTGTTCTGTGCTGTAGCAAAAAGCAAAGGCTCTCGAATATGCCTGTTTCTCCCAGGAAGCCGCCTCATCTGGCTGCACGGTTGGCAAGCATTTGTTTATTCATAAATGATTCTGGCGATTGAGCTTAAGGGGAAATAGCTGGAATGTCCAGTAAAGGCACGGCCAGGCGCCAGCCCTGCCTCATGACATGAAGCGTCCTTTAGGTGAGAGATTTAATTATTTGAATTTTTTTTTTTTTTTTTTTTGAGATGG